>NW_004624778.1:1681039-1699756 GCF_000247695.1 Heterocephalus glaber
TCCGGAATTAGTTTCATTAATTTGTCTTCCAAGATACTTCTTAGAAGTTGTCAAATTTATTTCAAAACAGATTTTTGAAATATGCTTTCTATATCCTTTAAAATTCTGTAAAATCTGTGGTAATGTCTCCTAGATCTTGATATTGTAATTTGAAAAATGTATAATTGATATTGTGTAACAGGAAGAAAAGGTCTAAAGGATCAGGAGAAGTGGGAGGGGTAGGGGAAAGGAAAAAAGGGGAAAAAAATATGAGAAAAGGAAAACAATGGAAACAAAGTCTTTGTAAATAGGGAAGGGTGGAGGGGGTGAAGAGAAGGCAGGGGATGTGGGAAAAAATAAGAACCAAGAGACTCATGTAATGGTACAAGATCCCAGTGATGAATGTAACTTTTTTTTATACCGAAAATGTACCAATAAACTTAATGGGGAAAAAAAAAATGGAAAACTTTATACTTTCCAATGAGAATTCAAATAAAAAAAAAGCCATGCCTTTTTGTGCATGAGGGCTTTGGGTGTCATTCTCTATCCCACCTGTGTAATTATAAAAATGTATTTTTCCCAGCATGACTGTATGTGTTATCTTGCATTCATTAAAAGACATTATTTTTAATTAGCTAATAATTTTGTAAGAAATAAAAATAAAATTTGAAGTTGAAATCTTCGTTTATGTTTCCCAACGATTGTCATAAATTTTCTACCTTCATAACAATAAATCTCTTTGACATTTTATTAACAATGTGATACATATACATTTTATCCTTTATACATTTGAAATATATTAGAATGTTTCTCAGAATCATGTTTTGGTTTAGGTGCTTTGAAAGATCATGTATAAAGGAGTGATGTTTTTGTGTCAACAATGTCAGTGTAATTTCCCTGAATTTGTTTCTGCAAATTCACTCTCACTTACATATATGTGGAGATTAAGAGTTTTGAAAACAAACAAAAGAAAAGAGAAACAATCTTACCTTCTCAATCCTGCCCTTAATTTTATAGTTTGATTATTGAAGGTAATCCTCTAATTGTTTCCTTAGTATTTTTAAAAAAATCTTTTACTTACAAATTTGGAAAATTGTCAATTGAGACTTCTCTTTGCTATCAGGGATCGAACTTGGGACCTTGCGCTTGCGAGGCAGGCACCAGAACCACTGAGCTAAATCCCCAGCCCCACTTGAGGCTTTTGAAATAAGAGTGATGTCTGCATTGTTCTTGCCTGTATTCTTTTAATTTTCCCTAAAATGTGTATTTTCTGTATTCCTGCCTATGGTGTATTTCTTGCTTTATTATAACTCTGACAGCAGTTATCTTCTACATGATAGTGTAAAATAATAGTATAGACTTCTGAAAATGGGAAATCTAGAACTGTGGCTTTTCCAAGGGCAGAGATTGTGTTACCACCTTGCTCCAAGATCCCAACTTCAATATTGCTAAAGAAATGTTTGCAAAGTAAATGAATGAATGAATGAAAAAAATTGAAATAACATCATTTTTTAATAAGTCTTTTGAAACCACTGGAAAAAACTAATGAGAATGTATGTGGATAATTAATAAGTATTGCTGAGCTCCACAAAAATAAATAAGTAGAGAAGAGGACAATGACTTTTTAGACATTGTTAACATTTCCACCAAATAGTATTTGAACTATGACCTCTTGAAATTAATCTGAAGTACTTCACTATGTCACCTCTTCCCCCAAATTTTTATCATCTCCTTTCAGTTATAAAACACAAAAAACCCTATAAATATTGATTTTAATTTAAATAGTTAAGTATTTTCTACCTAAAAAATGCTTATACTTTGCATAATTAAATTAAACATTTAACTGTTGATTATGATACCCTGAAATCGTTTAGCTTATGAGTGCTTGGGTATGTAAATTGGTGAGAAAGATTGATATAGCATAATAATTAACGTACAGCTATTTCGTAGAAGAAAATGAAAATGCTTTATTTTTCTCGAAGCTCAGTTATAATAGAAATTATTTTAAATATAACTGTTCAGACACTGTGGTAATTGTTTATAATTAAGGGAGCCCCCCCATCACAAATATGCAAGCATACACAGAAACACACTTTAGGTTGTAAACTATTTTGTCAGAGTCTGTCATGTTGATATCAAATCATCATTAGATGATTAGTACATGTGCTATATTAACATCTCAATATCTAATGCACAGTAGGTAGATGCTTACTAAATATTTTCTAAGTAAAAAGGAATTTTAAAAAAAATTTTGTTGTAGAAATGTGTACCTGAATAATTGAAAATAAGAATGAAGATCCCATATTATAACATTGAGTATCCAGAGTCATTTGTTAGTCATCTTGTATCTTAATATTGCTTTTTTGGATGAAATGCTAAAAGTTTTTGAGAAGCAGTAGTTTTATAACTTGAATGTAAATTTCTAGAGAAAATTTTAAAGTTGTACAATCCTTCAAAAAGCAATTTTATGTTATTTGCAATTCTCCTATGCTTGGCTATTTGCATTAAAATGAAAAAATTGTTAAGTCTTGTTTGATAACTGCAGTTTTTAGTTATTTATAACCCAGCTTTTGAGATATTTTATTAATTTTTATAGGATGCTGTTTTGATGCAATTTTGTGCAAACAAATTGGACAAGAAGGATTTCTTTGGAAAATCAGATCCTTTTCTTGTATTTTATCGAAGCAATGAAGATGGCAGGTAGATTTATCTTTTATTTATTTTAACTCTATGGTAAGAGTGACATTTCAATTATTATTTTTGTCAAAGAAGCTCATTAAATTGATAAATGGAAGAAAATATTTTGGTGTTTTAAAAATTGTTGCTTTTTATATCCCAATGAAAAAATGTGTAACTTCGTAAACATTTTATATGTTATGTTTATATCATGTTACTTAAAAATGAATGATTTTCAGTTTCATGGAAACAGTATCATTTACTTTTCATATAATTATTAAATTGCCTTATGTCTTAGTTACTTTCTTGTTGCTGGGACACAGTACAACACATTCACTACTTTAAGTAGGAAAGGTTTATTTTGGCTCACATTTTGTAGAGGTTTCAGTCCACAGTCCAAGGCAGGGTGGCAGGGCAGTGGAGCATCCCAGAGGAGAAAGAATGCAGACAAAGAGAGGAAGAAATACACCCTTTCAGGCCACACCCCTATTGACCCATCTCCTCCAACTGGGCTTCACCTCCCAAATTATTTTTAGATATAAACTCCTTGGTGGACAAGTGCATTGAGGAGTATCACCCCCATGATCCAGTTGCCTCCCCAAAGCCCCACCTATGAGCTCACAAAGCTTTGGGGGAACATCTGGATATAAACCACAACATCTTAATAGTGGGCAAGAATGGCATTTTATAAAAACCTAAAATGCTGAAAGAAATGTATTTTATTATATAATTGAACAATTAAACCATTTTCTTGGAGAAGGAACTAGATTATATGATTTGTCTTTTATGCTACAGTGTTTTTTCCTGTGATATCTGAGTCTAAAATTCAACAAAATTGTTCACTATGTAAATTTGGATATTTTTGCTTGTAAGAATGATTGTTTTCTATATAGTTTGAATACATATTTATGAGTTATGAGAGACTAATTTGATGCATATGAATCTACCATTAAATTTACTTGACAATTTGTATGGGACTTTTATTGTACTGTTGGTATCGTAGAGAAAGTTCACTGGTCAAAAATGAGGTTAAGGTTCTGTTGCCAAGTTTGATTATGACCTTGATACTTCATGGCTATAGGACCATCAGCAACTTTTTAAATGTGTTAAGGCTCAGTTTTTTCAACTATAAAATGATGTGATCATCATAGCTATCTCATAGTGTTGTCAAAAGAAATGAGTTACTATGCAGAAAACATTTAGAAGTTTCTTGGACATGTAAGAAGAACTAGAACATTAACTATTTGTATTGTTTTATAGTATAACATTTCCTTTTTTGGTTGCAACAGTATGTATAATAAAATACTATGTAAAAAGAAAATATTATTTCTCTGAACATTAAGAAGCAAGAGTATTAGAATGAAAAATATCTGTCATTATTGTTACACTTGTAAACAAAATTAAACGATATTAATATGATGTAGTATAAATTTGTAAAGTTACATAAACATAAAAAGTTTGCTCTTTAAATTGAATACGTTAGGCAGTTTTAAATGACCCATAATTTATTATGGGATTTTTGTTGATGCAGGCTGAATAACCGTTGGATATTTTTGTTATGCTGCCATGTTATTTGATTTTGCATAGTCATGTTTGCCAGTCATTCAGAGTTAGAGAGAAACTAAAGAATGGTTTAAAATTCTGGAGTCATAATATTGTCTCCTCTGAACTGAATTACTTACTTTGGTTTTGTGGATTTTCTATATTCGTTTTTTTGTTTGTTTGTTTTTTGGGTTTTTGAGACAGACTCTCCCTATGTTGTCCAGGCTGGCCTTGATGTGTCACTCAGGCTGGTCTTGAGCTCACTGTGTAGCTTAGGCTGGCCTCAAACTCTCAGCTGTCATCTTGCCCTGGCCTCCTGAATGCTGAGATTATAGGCATGTGCTACCACATCCAGCTACTTTTATTCTTATTAGTTTTATTTGTAAAGCTGTAAAGTCATAAGATTTCTATTTCTCACACATTTAGTGCTACTGGTAGTGCTTTCATTACAAAATTTTATTATGCTTGTAAAAATGATATTCATTCATTCAATGAAATATAAGTATTAGGAGAAAAGTATAACTAATGCAAAAATCCCAAATCATTTAAAGCAATTGTTAAAATTTGGTAAATCTCATTTAAGAAAGCTTTTTGTGTATATTTATACCCTGGTATTTACAAACTAGTTCACCAGCTAGATCCAAATACATGTATTAATAAATATATGTTAGAACATTAATATAGGTAATTTTGCTGATATCTGAATGAGTATGTATACCTCACTTTTTTCCTGTTTTCAAATCTAGAGATTTTTGGTTTACTTTGAATTTATTTTAATATAGAAGTGTTTCAAAAACTGTTAACTGGTGTATTTGGGCTCATTTTACAAGAAAAAGTAAAACATTAATTGAAAAGCTTTGTAATATGTGATTATAAATTCTTATTTTCTTCTTTTTACATCTATTAACTTGACCTATATCCTTAATTAGGTAATAATTTTTCTTTGGAATAGCTGTTTTTAGTAAAAAGTTTCATTTAAAGTATCTTAGTATAGGTTATATAGTAAGAATATATTTTTACAATTCTGTGTGCAGTAGACACATGCATACATTTATATTTATATAGCGATACTCCTGAATATTAGAAGAATTTACATAAAAATTCTGTTAAAATTTCCACTAGTTACATTATCACTGGTACTTTTACTAGTGATATTTTACCATCTATTTCACATCTAGTACACTATAAATGAGAATGACTTATAGGAAAAAATGAATATCTGCCTCACAAATATCTTATTTTGAAAATGAGCCATTTTCTTATGAGAAGAAATTTCAAGTATCAGATTATTTAATTTTTATGGCTAGTGACAGTAGGAATAACAAAAATTCTGATTTACCACATGAGAATTGGCCACAAAGTAGACCATTGAGGATGTTACTTTAAAGATGATGGGTTGACCTCTTTCTCCTTTTTATCTAATTTGCAGTCACCTATTTAAATTACACTGCTGAAGTTTTTCCTTTCTGTCATGTATCACATATGGTTTACTCTTTACTGGATATTTAGCAAATGAAATTTCTGTTACTTCTTCCATCTTAAAATAATAAAAGCAATAATGACAAAAATCCTTTCCCTTGATTAATCTTTTTATGTAAACTCTTGCGGTGGTCAGCTTTCTGTAACTGTGACAAAATACATGAATAAAATAAACTTAAAGTGGGGAAGGGTTTATTTTGGCTCACAGTTTTAGGGGTGGCAGTCCATGGTAAGTTGGCTTTGTTGCTTTTGAGCCTCTGGTGAAGCAGAGCATTATGTCAGGGATCTCATGGCAGAACAAAGCTGTATCAGTATGCCACCACAATTTTTATAACCAGTTATAAAATAGATTTAGCATTCATTAAATTGGTGGAAAATTAGTTCTATGCAGTCTCACTGCTTTATATGATAGTGAGCTAATCTTAAAAGTTTTCAAAATCATGTAACTTTTAAAAAATGGTATAGCAGTAACAGAAGGATTGCTACATTTATTCTGCACAAAACGAAAGGAATGATTATTAAAACAATATATTATGGTTGAGTCATGAAAATAACTAAAAATTTTTTTTTACAGTTTTACAATTTGTCATAGAACAGAAGTTGTCAAAAACACTCTAAATCCTGTATGGCAAGCCTTCAAAATCTCGGTCAGAGCATTATGTAATGGAGATTATGACAGGTAAAATAAATGACAACTGTCCTGAAGATTTTAAATGTTTAGTATAGATCTAATAATCTAAGACAAATTATGTTTGAAGTGAAAGTGCCTTCTTTACTTTTGTATTTATGTATTTACAAAAACATGAATGATTTATTGAAAAAATTTCAAATAACTTAAGCCTATGGATGGTTTAAGGAGAAGAGATAATCTGGCTAATTAAAATGTGGTTACAATGACTGATTATCCAAGAATGAAAATGTACAAAGTGCAAAAAATATATTGGATATTTACATTTGAACTTAACTACTTTAAAGCTGAGTTCTGGAAGTTTAGTTGCCTCAGGGGTTTCATATGGCACGTCCTTTAAAAGTGGAACATGCATGGGCCTGGGATTTAGCTCAGCGATATTGCTGCCTGCCTCACAAACATGATGTCCTGAGTTCAATCCCTGTTACCAAAAAAAAAAAACCCAACTTGAAATATGCAGGTACATAGGAGGTGCAGACTATGGCTTTATAACTGTCCACCCTGACTTTTTCTGGAAAATTAGTATTTTTTTGGCATAACTACTTTCATGGCTGTTGATTCATGAAAGTCGCATAGATGTCGAACAGGTGTTTTTACGCACAGCTGGGGGAGGTGGTCCTGAAGATTTCTTAATATCTATTTTATAAAAGTTTAAAGTTAAGCTATAAAAATCCTCATCCTGAATGAAAAGCAAATTAATAAAAAAAACTCAATCTCTTTGTTATTTTACATAGCTTGTTATTTGCTATATTAGAAAAAAAGGAAGTTTATTCTATTAATCTGTGTCATACCAGGAACTAGAGATTACCAATTTATCACTAAATTTACTTTCAAAATTATGATACCGCCACTTAAGTGTCGTTTTATTCACTTAGTAAGTCTGTAACTTTATTTAACTGGACTCATTACTTTTTATGAAAGTAGTGTCATAGTGCAGTTACCAATTATGAGTATTAGCATCACTTGGTAATCGTACAGAAATTCACATCCCCAGGCCCTATCATACACCTACTGAGCCAGAAATTCAGGGAAAAATGCCCAGTAATCCCTGTTGATAAGCGCTCATATGATTCCTATGCATTCTGAGTGTGAGACTGCAAGTCAGTTGTCTTCTAGCCCCACTGAGGAGCTCTGTCCCATAAACTTTCTCTAAAAGAAACAATATAGAGTCTAGAAACTGACTTTAAAAGGTAAATTGTATCATAGCAATGAAGTTAGCTAAATCCATTTCAAATTACTTTGTAAAACCTAAGAGCACATGGTATCTTACTAAAGAAAATCTAACTATAATTTAGTTTTTAATTCTGAATGACATAGTATTGTACTCTTTTTTTTTTTTGGTACCAGGGATGGAACTCAGGTCCTTGCGCTTGTGCAGCAGGCGGCAAAACCACTGAGCTAAATCCCCAGCCCAATATTGTACTCTTACTAAGTAACTTTTATGTATGTTTTTCCCATGGACAGAACAATCAAAGTAGAAGTATATGACTGGGATCGAGATGGGAGGTAAGACATATGTTTTCTTTCATTCTTGCTCTTGAAACTGAGTATATTTTAGGAAGTGTATGATGAGTATGTTTTAAGAAGCAAGTGCACTTACATGACCCTATTTTTTAAATTTCAATTTTATCTGGTTTACCAAATGTTATTGAAATATTTACATGTAATTTTAAGAATAACTATCTTCTTCAACTTGGAAATTTATAATAATAAAGTAATTTACTCTTTCACAGTAATCGAGTAAAGGTTTTCAACTTGGACTGGAACCTTTCTCATTTCTTATAAATTTCAGATATTCAGTTTATTTATTATAGAGTAGTAATTCTTAAACTTCTACATCTTGCAATGTCTCTGAAGATTTTTATAACCTTTATGTCCTGTACAGTGCAAGGGAATGCATCTGAGCACTGCAAATACATCCCTCCTCCACCAGAGGCGGGGAAGGGGGAGAAACAGAGGAATTGGGAGAAATGTATCTCACAAAACAACAGCAAAATTCTAGAATTGTGATGTGTAATAATTTCCAAGCCAGATTGTTGCTCAGAGCTCCATTATTGCAGTCTCCCTGTGCGTCTCATAGCACATGTTAGAGACTACAAGAGAGGGAACGTGACATGCTACTCTTACATTTCTTCTTTAACCATTTTTTAAATGTTTCTGCTATTTTAAATCAGATTGATAATGGGAAATTTTTACAGAATGTTTAGCCAAGGGAGCCAGAAATGCTCAAAATCACATTGTGTTCTAGATTAAAAGAATTAGACCACTGCTGTCTTAGCCAGGTTAGGACTAGTACAAGCCTCAGAATTTATGGGCCTTTGTTAAGAGACAAAAAAAAAGGGAAGCAGAACTGCCACCCCCACTGGATAAGCAAGATTTACCAAGATTTATGAGTCCTTGTTAAAACAATGAGCTCTAGCAGATAAACACACCATAGCCCAACAGCCCAGTGTTCAAATGTTACAAAGCAACCTGACTTAAGACAGAAACTCCCTCTATGAAACCCAGTACCCATGAGAGGCAGTGCTGCTTTGGTCTAGTGCCAAAAGGTCCTTCTCAGGTTTTAAGGCCATTAAAGCCTGTCCTTTATGATGGAGCTCACCCACCTTCATTTTTTTCCTGACACAGATTACTGCCTCTCTAGGTGGTTCCCCAAGGGTGTGAATGTATAGATGCCAAAGGTAAATGACAAATGAGAAAGCAGAGTCCTTTTAATTTTCCACTTGGTTAATATCCTAAACTCCACCCTTCCAATTACTTACTGATTAATGGGGCAAACAGGAGGTGAAAGCCCACGATGTCAGCAAGGCCTTTCCCACTACATTATATGCAGGCCAGCAACCTAACCCAGAGAGAGAAAAGTGCCGGACTATCTGACCACTTCTCTAAGCACAGGAACGAATTCAAGAAAGCTGGGCTGTGCTGAAGGGGCAGCCCCTGTCCTGCTTCTGCTACATAAGTAGGAAGATGCCACTTGGAACCATATACATAACATTTGCCACTGTACTCACACATGTGGTCAAAGAAGTGTCCTGAAATTTGACCCAATTAGTATTTTCTCCTTTTTAAGTAGTTAGGAAGATAGAGAAGTGGAGACGCTTCAGCTACCAACAGATAGCTATGTAAGACTCAAAAAGATTTTAGTCTTCTAGTTGCATCTGAAACATGATTGTATTAAAGAGTCAAAACACTAGTGTGACGTTTACTCTTAGAGAAAATCCATGCTCTCATCTTTACATTTCTGCCAGGTATTCATTTGATTAGTTAACTATTTAGGTTTCCTCAACAAGAATTCTGCATGCATTTGGGAGAAATAGCATAAGAAAAATGTATGTTTTTTTAATAGGAAATGTATGTTTCATTAAACTTGATTAACTGAGAAAATGAATTCTGCTGCTCAAAATAAATATAAAAGGAAATAATGCCACTCTTAATAAGGATTTAATGCCCTATATCATATAGACTGTTTTACATCTTACTTGAGAATGGGTAGAAATGATGGTTTCCTAAGCATCTTTAGAAATTGGGGAAATGGTTTTAATTTGACCACTTAAAAATGAAGGGTGTAAATTCAGATGCATGAGCATCTAAGAACATTCAGTACTGTTTGCAGAAATTGTGAATAGTGTGTTGTCTTTGAGTAGTGTGTTTTTATAGCTCTTCTATTACCTTCATTTTATTTCTGAACCACAAGAATTTTAAATAGTTTTGAGAATCAGAATTGGAATGTGATTTTTCTTTCTTCTGATTTTGGGATTTTGAGGGTTCCTATCCAGGATAATCTGATTTATTGAATGTTCCTGTTATGCCAGGTATTCTCTAAGCATTTTTCACATTATTTCTAATTGTAATTTTTATAATAAATGATAGGCACTATATTAATTCCACATTACAGATAAAGAAACTGAGGTAAAGAAATAACTTACCGAAGGTCACACTAAAGAATGGCAGAGCCAGCACTGGAACCTGGGCAGTCTGCTTCCAACAGTACACTTATAAGTAATGGATTATATTTCTGCAGAACTTTAATTTTAAATTTTGGCACTTAGATAATAGCATTCTACAAGGGCATTGGTTGGACCCTATATTTTGTAATTGATAGATAATTATGAAGAATGGAAAGCCTATTAAGAAACTATTAAACATAATTTAAGTGTTTTTTAGTACCTGAAACATTATATCATCTGAAAAAGTGGGTAATGCTTTCTTGGGTGGCAAGTGTTATGAAACAGGTGGATGGAGAAAAATGAGTATTATAGATTCTGAAAGAATGTTAATAGACATTGAAAGGGCTAATACAGTGTACCAAAGAGCTGCCTTAGATTTACATAATAGAGAGGAGGCGGGAGGGAGAGAGAGAGAGAATTCTTTATATTATAAAATGACTGGGAAAATATTTTTCAACAAAAGTAACTGTATTTGAGTCATCAGATTCAAAATCAAAGAAACTATTTAGATACCATGACTCTAAACTCATTTTGTCATTGGATTGTCACCTACCTGGGGGAAGATTGGTGCTAGTGGGTGATATGCTGATTTATCTTTTCATTTTGGCTTCAATATACCTTCATTAATAGCATTCCCAAAATAAATCTAAACTATTAAAGCCTTTGAAAATAAAGAGAATGTTCCTTGGAAATGAATTATAGTATATGATAAGTAGAATAATTAGAGAACTGCATTGTAATTCTATAAGTGGTCTAATACCTTTTTAAAATAGAATGCTTTTTCTTTAATCCAAAATGTAGATCAATATTTTCATATAAAAAGTCAATGTATAATTCCATATGACCAATGGACACCAAAGCAGCCTTTCTCAACGTGAGCAAAATAAATGGTTCGTGTATGACATAAAATGGCAATGCTAAAGTAATAATTGTTATTCTTGATAACTTTTCCAATTAAGTATGAAATTTGAAAGGCATATTTGTCTCTAATGGAATATAATGCATAAAAGTTTTATAGGATCTACATATTAATTTTATAATAAGTCACCATATAGATTGATATGCAAATTGATATCCAACTTGTGGTTACATGTGGTATAATAACATAATTATTTAACTTTTGTCATGTACTTTTAACATAATTTCACAATGTAAATTTCCTTAAATCAGAGTGAATATGACATTTATTATATTTTATGACATTATGTAAAACTCAACAGATCTTTTTCCTATTCACCTGTTTGTCTGTTTTCTTTAAATGTTTATCCAAAATCTTGTTTATCTATCACTTTTTACTCTATATGTGCATCCAAAACTTTTATATTATTTTTTTATAAAAACATAAGCTTACATTTTATACCAATTGAGTATGTGGAAATGCACATTTAGTTGTCAAAGACCCTACTAACGAGTTTAACTTTATTTTTCTTACGTAAATGACATTTTTCTTTCAGATTCTAAGATTTTGTTAAAGCAATATCAGTACAGATTTTACCCTTTTGAATGAGAGTTGTCTCTGACTTCTTTTTTTTTGGTACCCGGGGATCGAACTTGGGACCTTGCACTTGCAAGGCAGGCGCTGGAACCACTGAGCTAAATCCCAGCCCCAACTTCTTTTAGTGACTAACCTTATTAGACTTTCCAAAATATTCAGTATGGTCTTAGAGAATCAAATTTATTTCTATTCACAGTCATCTTAATAATTAGATTAAATTTTATATGATTGTAGTAACAAAAACTAGTTAGAAATAGCTGCAGTTTAATTATTGGGAGCAGAGGTCTGCTGAGTGTAGGGCTTGTTATCTTTTAATCTAGATAATCTATTAGAAGCTATGGAAAATTTACTGCACCTCAGGCAAGTAAAGTTCCTACCACTACAGAAAAACTGATTTTGCAGGTAGGATTGAGGAACAGATCAGCAGGAAGATGATCCTGTGCTATGAAACTGGTAAGCAGTTATCAATTTAAAAATTACTGTCTTCCCAGGAGTAAAAATCAAAATTGTGTGTAGGTGCATACAAAACTTGATTTAAGAGAATGTTGAACCTTTTTAATGCTTTTTATGATCACAGATTATTTTCTCAGTGGATCTTTTTTTTTTTAATTGACAGTCTAGGCCAGCAGTGTTCAATGGAAATGTAATGCAATTCACATGTATAATTTTAGTTTTCTAATGGTAACTTTGGGAAGTAAAAATAAACCTGTGAGGGCCAGGGATTTAGCTCAGTGGTTCCACTGCCTGCCTTGCAAGCACAAGATCCTGAGTTCGATCTCTGGTACCAAAAAAACCCAAAACAAAACCAAAAACCAGTGAAAGTAATGTATTAATATATCATATTTAATCCCATTTAATATAAAATACTACCATTTTAACATAGAGTCAATATAAAAATTATCATGGAGGGATTTTACACTTTTTTTTTGGTACCAGAGATTGAACTCAGGACCTAGCACTTACGAGGCAGGCAGCAGAACCACGGAGCGAAATCCTTGGCCCCAAATTTTACACTTTTTATGCTGTCTTTGAAATCTCCATTTTATGCTTATAGAGCTTCTTGATTTCAATTGTTTTTATGTCAAGTGTCTGAACAATATGTGGCTATAAGTTCTTCTGCTGGATATCACCATATAGGTTTTAATGAAGTTCATATAATATGCATTATAAACAACTTTATATCTAATGGAATATTTTATCTGCATTGAACAAAAATTTATAACTGCCCCCTTATGTGATTGGGAATAATTGGTTAGATAGCTATGTCCTTTTGTGTATAAATTTAACCATAGTGAAACATTTATGTAGTCTGCTGTTTTAACCCGAAGGGAGTATTTCCATTAACAATTAAAGTGGAGAATGCTTGGCAGTATTGCTTGTTTACAATTTCCTTTTACCAGAGAGGGTCTCACACATAATTGTGATCATAATGATGTCCACATTTTGGGAACTTCAGGTTGCAGCATAATCTTGTCAGCATTCTGACAGTATTTTCAACTTGATTCATCAATTTGAAATTAATTCTGCAGGGACATCTTGTGATTCTGTGAGCTGAACAAAAAATATGTTAATGCTGTTGGATAAACAACCAATTGGCATTAAATTAGGTGCCCTGAGCTAATCTAGAGTAGAAGAAACAGTCATCTGTCTTCTTTATTTAATCACATTGACAGTGATCTGAAGGAACAAGAGGTTTTGCTTAAAGTTTGGATAAATGATCAGCTTAAATGTACTTAATTTTCAACAAGTTAAACCACTTTACCAAAATCATTCCTGTAATTGCCAATGTGTCATTAAGGAGTGTGAAGGAAGGATATTTAAAACTCATTGAAACAGTTGAAGCTGAGTGCTGGAGCTGTACCCTCTGAGTTAGAATCAGTGGTCTACTCTTAACGAGCATCAATTGCTTGAAGTTCTTAGGCTGAGTTTGTAACTTAATTTAAAATTCAGAGAGCATCTGTGGAGAGCACTGCATTCAATCCCTGTGGCTGTGATGAGGGTCTGATTGTAACTGGGCTACCAAGTGGATTGCTGTCCGCCAATAATGGTGATTTGATGGAAAGGCTGAGCTAGTGAACTGCCAGTCGTCAAATTCCAGCCTATTATGTCTGTTGAATAGGGAGAGGAAAAGTGTCATTGCTTCCTGCCACTCTGCATTTTATCAAATGTTGTCAGTTCAAATAGTGATGTTTACTGTAACAAAGTCATTTATCTCTGAAGTGCTTTAGAAATGCTATCATTTTCTATTGTGTAAATTTTGAAGCTAATATTTTATGAACACATTTGATTCTGGGGTTATGCATTATTATGTCCAAGTGATTCTTGGCTCAGTGATTAAGAATTTGCTTTTGAGTTGTTTAAGGAATGAGAATGAATTTAGGAGGACCATTTTAAATCTTTTATATTTTTCTTATTTATTTTGTTTCCTCACTCACTGTAGCTAATCTTTCCTTAAAATTTGCTTGTCTTTTGCTTATATTTAACTCTGAATGTCCTGTGTATTCAATAGCTAATACTCAATCTTTATTTTCTTGTTTCATTGTTCACTGAGACTTTGAAAAACATTGATACACTTTCATAATCTGCATATTATTCACTCATTTGCCTTTTTTCCTTTCTCTACTAAGTGATTTTTTCAAATGGAGTTTGTGAGGTTTTTGTCCCCGATCCCTTTAATCTATAATTCTTGCTCACAAGAAAGTGTGAATTAATTATGAATTGTTAGATACTTAGTAGTAATCAATTTTTAACTCCTGAAAATCTATATTTATTTATGATGCAATAGATATTCTGTCGGTTAACATTGGAATTAGTTGTTGCTTAGCACTGATATGTGTTAAACAGTTTGCAAGATGATCCAAATTTTAATCTTTATACAATATTTTAGTTAAACTTAATTTGTTTTCTTAAATCATCTCTACCATGAATGATTTTGAATTCTTTCAGATATCTGTCTTGTTTTTAATAAGTTTTTTCTGTAGAAAACATTTCACACAGGCCTTTCATTAATGGATATGTGCAGGATAGATGTTGGGAAGTGTTACTCTAGCCAGTTTCCACTCTGCAGTTTCATGGTTTGTCCTGTCTTCATCCATCATATATTTGCCTACGTAGCCTGACCCCTTGGGAGGCCCTTCTGTGTTCCATGTTACCTGTTGGTTTTCAAATCAGGCCCAATTTAGATGCCATCAATTATATGAAAGGTTTTCTTCTGCATCTTGTTTATCCTTAGGAATATTTATTAGCATATTTAACACATGACTTCGGAGTATCTGTTTCTTCTTTGTGTTTCATGGTAATTCTAAACTCAGTGAAGTCAAGGACTGTCTCTTCTTTTTCTGTGTCTTATTCTTCATAATGTCATAATGTAGGTTACCTTGCCTTGTACATAGTAGCTCCTTGCTGTGTTATTTCAATATTACAGAAGAGAGGGTTTGAAATAGCTATTTTCTAGTGAACACTCAGTCCTCTCTCAATACTTCTTTATCTTCTCATGCTTGCCCTCTACTTGAAATTATGAAGCTATCTTGGGTAATATTAGAGTTTTCTCTCTCCAGTGAAACTTTAGTTAGTAATTAATTTAGCTGTCATCTCTAAAGTCTCTTTTTTGTCATTTGCAGTTATCTTAGATTTAACACTCATGTATCTATGATCTTATTCAGATTTATTATCTATTTGCATTATTTCATGTCAAAATACTGATAATTTCTTCCAACTATGTAGAATTATCAAATTTAAATCAGCAAATACATTTATACTGTAAATTTTGATTTGTACTCACCTTATTATTTAAATTATTTTGTCTCTATTAGAATGTCATCTGTCAAATGTAGAATATAAATTAATTTTTAATTCTGGTACAAGGTAATATTAGAATCCTCAGGGCTGGGAAAGACTTTTTTTCTTTGCAGAGAGAAATTGAACCTATTTTATTATGTTCAGTCTTGAAAGAGTCATCAATTTCACCATTGTATCTGTTTTCTTGCTTGAGTTTTATGCAGTTGTGAGGTAGATATTTACACAGCATTAAAACACATGAGAATCAGGTCCTGGCAGCCCTTTGTCAGAGCCAGTCTTTGAATTGCTGGGCATAAAGGGGCCTTTGGGTCAGGTCTTTGGAAGAAACACAAGATTCTGAGTGGTAACCAGTTATCAACAGGGTTGAGAAACATCTTCATATTTCATATTGACTTTGACTACTGATTTATATTTTTTGAATGTAAGCCATAGGCATTACTATGTTAAGACATGCATAATTCAGAGAACACAATTGCGTTGACTGCTTCCTGCTCTCATATAACGTATCCTGTTAATTGCCAACTCTTGCATATGTCAGACATAAACAGTGAATAATGACATCTTTGTCACCAGAATGAATTAATGATTTTCCTGAAGTTAACTCTGTAATAATTTTTAGTTTCCGTGAGGTGAAAGATGGAATATAGACGTATGTGAAAAAAGTTTAAGTAGCTGTTACTATAATAAATTTACTTTGCAACAGTAGTATAATTTGTATAACAAAATACTGGGAATGGTTTTTTAAAATCATAAAGAGAGGCTGGCTTAGTGGGGCATGCTTGTAGTCCCAGGACCGTGGGAGGCCTAGGCAGGAGGATTGCAAGTTTGAGCCCATTTTGGGCACCTTAGGAATGTAGAAAGACCTTGTTTCAATACAAAAAAAATAAAAAGAGGCTAGAGATGTAGCTCAGTGTAAAAGCCCTGGATTCAATAGCTAGTGCCTCAAAAACAAATGAATAAACAAAATAAGCATTGAAAGAATAGTAAAGATAGCAGCATAGCAGTAGAAAGCATTATTTACAATACAGCCTAGGAAAAGAAAAAAATCAGAACTAAATTAGTAAAGTAGTCTGAATCACGGAAATGAAGGAAAAGGAATTAATTTAGAGAGAAAAGACTGTTGAGAATGAGACAGGATTTTCTGGCAAGCCCTTGAGTGAGGACAAGTGGGTAGAGCTTCCGCCTAGTAAATGTCAGTCAGAATGATTTGGATGATGAAGTCTACTTTTCCAAAACAAACCACTTTATATTTCTCGTGCCTCTGTTGCTGAATTAGTGTTGACTCTGACATACAAAAAGCACTCAAATTACTTAAAAATGTTAGTTTTTACTTTATAGGCAGATTTAATATTAAAATCTGTCTGAACACAACATTCTACAGCAACTCATGTTAAAACCTTCTGGGAGAGACTTTCTATTGGAGGGGAAACAAATTCCATATTTTGAATTAGAATAGAAAGAAAAATAAATTAGAAAATAACCAATTTAGCTTTTGTAATGATTGGAAATAATTTATATACAATATTAGATTCAAAATAACTTAATAATTGATCAAGACTTATACCATTAGCTAAAATAGTGTCCACATAAGTAGGAAGAACACAAAGAAAAGAAAATAGATGGCCGTGAATTAATCTCTGAATTTAAAGGGCTTCTATCATAATAGAAGATAAAACTAAGGGATATTTTACAAATATAATGTACTATACCAGAGTGCACAGATCATAATAAAGATTCCTAAGTTGAATAACCATGTGATGGAAGACTACACCACCAAACAGAGCATCCTCAGCGCTTCAGAAATTTTCTCTCACAGTCACTATCCCATGTCCCCCAAACTAATCATATTTCTAACTTCTACTACTATGGTTTATTCTTGCCTGTTTTTCATTTTAGTATAAATGGAATTACATAAATGGAATTTCATCATAAGTACCCTTTTATGTGTAGCTTTGCTGGACATTAAGTTCATGAGATCAATTCATGTTGTTACATGTGATTTGTTTATTGCAACTTCTTTGGTATGTTCTACTATGTCAGTAGGCTACATGATTGATAAACATTTGGCTTTTTAAAATACTTTTGGTTGTGGCAGACAGTGCTGCATGAATGTATTTGTGTGTGTCTCATAGTTGTATGTGGTGAAATTTAGTCCAGATAGGCATATAGCTAGAGGTGGGTCATGCATGCACCTGTGTTTAGCTTCAGTTGATTCTGACTGCACTTTCCAAAGTGATTTTGCCAGTTTATTGGCATTGTGTGAGTTTCAGTTGTTCCATATCCTTGTATATATTCGGATCCAGGTTTTAATTTTAGCCATTCTTTCATGGTTCTCGTTATGCATGTCTCACCTTGCAAATCCTTGGTGACTGATCAGGTTGAGTGTCTTTTATGTTTATTGACCATTGTTGGAAGCTCATAGATTTGAATACATAAAGTCTTTTGAGTAAAAAATATCATTTATTTGAATTTAAGACTCCTAGTATTGGAATAAAATGCCTACCCTTGGTTATAAAGATGCAGACTTTATCACTTGACTAAAAGCCATAAATCATGAGAAATATTTTGAAAATCACTTTACTAGTATTAAAAATAGAATTTAAAACATATAGCTTTATATATAATACACAACTTTTAAATCAAATAGCGTTTTAAACCAAATTGGTAAGTATTTTAGAATATGCTCTCTAATATTGTTCAAGGTACTTGAGGTAGGTGGTTTTATATTTTAAAGGCATAGTAAGTTGGTACAAAGTTTTGGAAAATGTCTTGATTACTTGTATTAATATCCTTAAAATACTCCTTTAACTTTCACATACTAATTTCACTTCTAAGAATCTATTCTAAGATAATGGTCAGAACCTGAGAAAGTAGACTTATGATAAAAATATTTGACTCATTTATAGCAATGTAAATGTTCACATTAAATTGTAGAACACCCATCAAGAGGAATATTGGAAATGTATTAGTAACATTGCTTTTTAGGAATGCTTAATCATTTGAAAGTGTGCTTCTAATAAAAAGATAAGTGAAAAATTTAGAGTACTTTATATCAGTACTATTCAATAAGGATATCATATAACTCATTTTCTAGTAGTCACATTGAAATAAGT
>NW_004624778.1:1705744-1720502 GCF_000247695.1 Heterocephalus glaber
GCACAATTTCTCCTGTTATCTGAAAAATTATTTCTGATTGCATTTTTTCCAGATCCCCTTTTGTTGCCAGTTCAGTGGGTCCAGGTGGTTGAGTTTTAGAGTGTTTCATCTCATTTCCCTCTGGGGTTGCTATAGGTGATCTGGAAGTCTGGTTTTGAGACTTATTTACGTGTTTTCTCATTTCGACTTGGGTCGGGGGCTGTTAGCGCCTGCATGGATTACCTCCTCTGAGCCGGGTGAGGTGGGACAGGGGCCGGAAGCAGCGGTAGGGATGGTGGCCCAAAAGCCCTTTCCTGTGGGCTGGGAGCAGTGAGAGGGATGGTGACCAGGAAACCCCTTCCTCTGGACCAAGAGCAGTGGGATGGCGGCTCAGAAATCCCTACCTCTGGGCCAGGAGCAGTAGGAGGGATGGTGGCCCAGAAGCCCCTTCCTCTGGGCAAGGAGCAGCAGGACAGAAGGTGACCCAAAAGCCCTATCCTCTGGACTGGGAGCAGCAGGAGTGATGGTGACTGGGAAACCCCTTCCTCTGGACCAGAAGCAGTGGGATGGCAGCTCAGAAGCCCCTACCTCTGTGCTGGGAGCAGCGGGACTCAGTACCGTGGTCTGGTGTTCCAGTGTCCTCTGTGTCTTTGTAGTGTGGAACGAGGTGGTTGCCTGTCTGCAGAGGGGTGATTCGGTGTCTTCGGCATGAATTGGGACCTCAGTAGGGCGTGAACAGACCTGCCTGTTTGCAGCGGGCTGATTCAGGGTGTTCCTTACGACTGGGGACCTCGGTAGCGTGTGGGCAATCCTGCCTGTCTGCAGCGGGGTGATTCAGTGTATTCTGCGCAACTTGGGACCTTGGTAGGGCGTGCACAGACCTGCCTGTCTCTGGATTTTGCTTCTTAATCCATTTTGTCAGTCTATTTCATTTGATTGGTGAATTGAGGCCATTAACATTGATGGTTATAATTGATAGATATTGACTCATCCTTGTCATAATGTTTTACTCTTCTTGGCTCTTTATTTTCTTATTTCTTTTACCCCCTTTCCCTTTAGTTTCTTACCTTGCCTGGTGGCATCACTCTGTTGGGCCTTATGGCATTGTGACCTTCATTGTCTTTTTCTAGGATATTGCTTAGAATTGTTTGGAGTGCTGGTTTGGTGTTCATGATATTTCTCAGGTGTTCTTTGTCATGAAAATATCTGCTTTCCCCATCGGTTTGAAAGATAATTTTGCAGAATACAACAGTCTAGGTTGGAAGTTATTTTCTTTTAGGGCTTGAAATACTTCACTGCAGGCTCTCCTTGATTTGAGGGTTTGTGTTGAGAAGTCTGCTGTGATTCTGATGGGCTTTCCTTTATAGGTGATTTGTTTCTTTTCTCTAACTGCTTGTAGGATTTCGTTCTTCTCTTGGGTTTTGGGGATCTTGACTATTATAGGTCCAGGTGTAGATTTTTTTGATCTTGGCTAGGTTGAGTTCTATATGCCTCACTTATCTGTATGTGCAATTCTCCACCTCTGTCTGGGAAGTTTTCTACTAGTACTTCTGTGAACAATTTTTTTATGTCCATTGTACCTTCTCCTGTTTTTTCATGGACTCCTATCAGTCTTATGTTATTCTTCTTTGCATCATCTAGTCACTGCTGGATTGATTTCTCATGGTCCCTTAGTATTTTTAACAAATGTCTGTTTTCATGGTCCTTCACCGCAATCCTGTCTTCTGTATCTGATATTTTATCTTCGATTCTCTTTATCTGCTCTGCATGCCTTCAGTGGAGTTTTTAATCACCTGAATATCCATTTGAATTTATTTCATGGATTCCATTTCTTTCTTATGTTGAGCTATCATGGTTTCCATTTCTTCTTATGCTGGGCATTCGTGGCATCCAGTGTGTTCCTGAGCTCATCTATTTTTTTTATCTGTTTTTGTTCTAGAGCCTCTAATCATGTCTGTCACTTTGCTCACCATATCTTTAGTTATCTGGAAGATTATTTCTGCTTTGAATTTTTCTAGAATCTCATTCATCTGTTTTGTTACTTCCTGTGCTATCAGTTCAGGGTGTCCAGGTAGTTGATTATCAGACTTTTCCACCTCGTTTCCTCCAGAATTTGCCTTTTGTGGTGTGGAAGTCTGAGTTTGTGACTTGCTTAAATATCTTCTCATCTTTGTTTTTGGTACTGTACTTGGTTTAGTTCCTGGGTTGATATTTTGAAGTTGCTTATTGTGAGTATCTTTGTTGATGTATTTAGAACTCTTATGGAATGACTGCTTCTCAGAGGTGTCTTCCAGAAATAGCTGGTCTTTATCTTTTGAGTCTCTAATGGCTCTGAGACTGTCTCCTTTTCATTATACCAGGAAGGACAACTGAGTAGATCAATCACAACACCTTAGCCCAAGTGATACAGTCAGCAGCACTATAGCATCAAGTACATCTTAGAAAATGACAATTTTTGTTAGTTATTAATCTGTCAGCTTTAGCTGTGTGAATTAAATGAAAGTCAAGGACCAATACAACATATGTTTATATTGGATAAACTCTTCATTATAGGAACTTTACTCTTCAGGATGATGAGTTAGACGGAGTTTGGGAGTAAGGAATAGGTAGGTAGAAGGATAGGGGAAGGTTAGCATTTAGGCCAGAGAGCACAGTCAAGAGAAGGAAAGAGAAGAAAAGACAAAAAAGAAGAAATACGAATTAGGGCCAGAACAATAACACAAAGGGGAGATGAAGAACAGTGTGGGAAAGCAGGGGAGAGCAAGGCAGAGAGAGAGGGGAAGAAAATAGAAGAGAAAGAAAAAAGAGAAAAATAAAAATTTTAAAAGAGTAGACAAGAAGAAAAATAATGAATATTAAAAATAAGAGCAAAAAATAATGTGGTAATTTTGAAAATAACAAAAGGTACAAATGAAGGGCCTCCTTCAGGCTATGTCTCTGCTGTCACAATGCAGAACGTGGGCAGCAGTGTGCAGATACAAGTCAATAAGTCTCAGCAAGCCAGTCTCGGACTAGTGAGATTCAGGCAGATTTCTAGCTGCAAGTCCCAAGTTGAACTCCCTGTCCTCCTGCAGCATTGCACTCTGCATGGTTCTATTGCAGGTTTCAGATGCCCTTCCCCTGAAGGAAGTCCAGGTTCGTTGGGAGGTGATGATCCCTCCCACTTACCAAGCACGGTGGTCTGGTGTGCCTTTATTGCAGAGATTCTTTTCACTTTTCCAGTGGGCTTCAGTTTTTATCATGGAGCCTGAGAGAGACCCTCTCTCTGTTGTTCACTTCTGCAGCTCAGGACAATGGCTTTTACATCCCCCTGTGCCTCTGTAGTGTGGATCCAAGTAGCTACGCAGCCAAAAGGCCAGAGGCCGGGGCGGGGGAGTGGGGCCTGTGGGGGGGGGGCTTTGTTGGAAGAGCCCCTGTGGCCAAGCTGGAGGCTGGTGGGTGTGCTAGTGAGGGGGGGGTGCAGTCTTCCTCACCCTATCTTGGTAGCAAACTGGTGGAGCAAGCCGGAGGAAGCAGGTCCCAGTTAGCCTGCAACCACTCAGCCCTGTTTGGCCAAGCTGGCAGCTGGTGGATGTGCGCGAGGGTGGGAATCGGGGTGTGGGGGGGTGTCCTCTTCACCCTGTCTTGGTCGCAAGCTGGTGGAGCAGGCTGGAGGAAGCAGGTCCCAGTCAGCCTGCTCAGCCCTGCTTGGCCAAGCTCCAAAACTTATTAATGAGATGGTTTCTCTTTCATGTACTGACTCCAAATTATAATATATATTTTATATCTTATTAAAAAAACTCAATTCATTCTGGTCACATTTAGGCACTCTGAGTGCATATGGCCAATGTCTGCAAATTGATTCTTGAAGTCTTATTTTCTATATCTGAACTAGTTTTATAGAATACATAAATAGAAAAGATGCATCAGCCACCAGAAAGGTTATCTCTGAATAGTGGACTTTAGAAACACTTTACTTCTTTTTTATGCATTGCTGTATTCTGAAAATTTTTTACCATGAACACTTAAAATATATTAAAGTGTCAAACAAACTATCAATGTAAGTGAGCCAACTTGACATATCAACTCTCCAATACCATTAGGGGCTAGAGAGCTCAACTTTTAATCCAGTTCATCTTTCCTTAGGTGTGGGATTAAGAGACCAATGATTAAATAAACAAGAAGAGACTATCTTGGGAGAGAGATAACGAAAATAAATAACAGATGCCACAAAAGATTCTATGTAGAAAATCCAGCAAAACTTTCAAATATTGAAAATAGTTTTTTAACTGTTAGTTCAGCACCTTGCTACTGAATTAGAACCTGTAAATTACTTAAAAAACCAGCAGAGTAATGTGATTATAATTCACATCAGCGTATAAACTTTACAAAGAACTAGAAGAGAGGAGTTCAAAGCCTTCTAACACAAAGACATGATAAGTGCCTAAGGAGATGGAAATGTTAATTACTCTGATTTGATCAGTACACATTATATAAACATCAAACTACCACACTGTGCCCCATAAATATGTGCATTTATTATGTCAGTGTTAAAATTTCAAAACAAATAATCCAGAAAATATCAAGATCAGATGACTGGAATTTTATAGTCTGAGGATAGAGGCATGAGTTAAGTGTGAGTTTTGTGTAGATCATCCATTTCAATCATTTCCAATTTCTCTTTATAGAAACTACATCTTAGACTTTTTCTTCTCATTCATTTAATTAGTATATGTTGTAGTCCTGTCATATTAGTCCAGGAGAACATCGAAATCATGTACAAATTCAATTTGCATTCTCAATATGTGAAAGTATAGATTCTGTTCTAAAGTTGAGTGGTAACAAAGAGCAAAATTTTCATTGCATTTTATTCTCCTTAAAAATTAAGATAATAACTATTTTACTGTTGATGTTGTTGATTCAAGTTGCTGTTAGTATCTCCATGGATTCTTATTTTCTATTTTTAAAGTGAAAATCGTTCTGACTCTACTGCATTCAAAACATTCTTGAATAATTTCTTATGAAGATGCTTTCATCCAAAGATTAATCTCCTGATGAGAGACAGCAAAGTCCTTGATACCATACTGAGAGCCTGGCCCTCGTATCACCAAGATGTTCAGTCATTCAGTTCTGAAGCACTTTAACATTGTTTGTGTTGTCATTTTTGTTATAAGGTGATAGAGTTCTTAGGACCATCTTATAGCTGATAACTTCATAAAAAATTACTCTGAAAAAAGTAGCATATTGGTATTATATTATGCATGAGAAATTTCCTAAAGTTTCCTGAGGAAAAAAGACACTACCGCTTTTATACCATTTATGGCAATCTTTTATGACCACCAAGTCGCTGAATAAATTATTCATTGATTAACATATTTCTAACTTCAGGTCATCTTGCAGCTGCATCCCAAAAGATTTTTAAATACATATTCAAATAATTTTCTTTGTGCTCATGATGAAGATTATTTTGCATATCTCTGTAATGACCTTAAGTGACAGCTCTATCCCACGTAATAAGACATTGAATTTTTTCTGTAACCAAGAGTAAGTTTTACTTAAATTATCTTACTAATTTCCACATATATATACTGTGCACCATACACAGCCGTGGTTTCAACTGGAGGTGCCCAACAGGACCTTGTGGAGAGCTTCTTTTAAAATGTCACCACTCTTGACCCTGCTTCAGTAGCTTGGGACACAGTCTAATGTGAGTTGTTTAAAAAACTCTCTGGATCATTCTGATTCATATTTGGGCTGACAAGCATTTTAGGCACTCATTCTGGAAAGGATAATAAGAAACCTCACTTGGTGAGGGTATCATTTCCTTTTGATATTAGGAACTAAATATTAGTAGGTAATATTGAAGAAATGATTTCTTGGAGCATGTATTAAGAGCACCTTGCTTTATTAGTTACTACAAGGGAATTTAAAAAATGATTGGCAAACAGCTTGTGGGTTGAAGAAGGTTATGGTCCTGCAGATTTTATGGTGCAGTCCCAAGAGCAAAGTCCTTGTTAGTGTATAGAAAGGAGTAAAATGTGAGGCTGAATTTCAGAAATAGTTAATTTCACATCTGGGTAAGAGTATACAATTTTTGTTTTTGATAATCTATGACAGGTGAGTTTCCTGACAGGAGAGTAGTAATTTTAAAGACAAGATGATATGTGCTCAGTAAGTTGAAGGTTTTGTTTGGGCCATGTTTCTGTCCAAACAGGCTATCAAGTATTAGAGAAAATTAACAAGAAATAAAGATATAAAAGGGGGGCTCAGGATCAGATGGTGGAAGGCCTATAATGACAGATATGATTATTGAATCCTTTGGAATTTTGTAGCATTTGAGACTTTTTTTTTTTTTGGTACTGGGCATGGAACCCAGGTCCTTGCGCTTGTGCAGCAGGCGGTGAAACCACTGAGCTAAATCCCCAGCCCCATTTGAGACATTTTGACTCTGAACTGGGGACATTTTAAAGTGATTTGAGATATGAGGGGCAAAAAAATCTGTAGAGTCAGGAAGAGACCTAAATGTAAAGACTAGCAGGGATGTTTATGGAGGTTTTTTGTAACAGTGATGAAAGCTTGTCTTAGCCCAATTAGCTTGGTAAAAAAGAGAGTAACTGTAGTAATCAGTCCATTGTCATGAACAGCCACAAAAGTACACATTTTTTTTTTTGCATTTCAATAATTTTATGGAAAGGTATATCTCTTAGTACTAAACATAATGGTAGTTGGTTAGGTTACCTTTGCCAACTGAAAATTAATACTGTTGTTATCAAAATACTGAAATATATCAGCCTTATGGTAAAACTGAAGTTATCCACAAAACATGGTTTACAAAAAATTAAAGGTAGAATATACTGTGGTTCTTTGGTTTATTTTTCAATGCTTATTTATCAGTAACATGATGTCAAAATTAGTTACATCCATTCTGGATAGACTCAGGCTTCAGGCTGCACTATTTATAACACTAACAATATATGTACATCTCCTTACGTTGATTGGCTTGCATAGAGAATTCCAAACACTACCTCAGCAATCTCAACATTATGGTTGTGCCTCCTTACTTTTCTTAAGATACATTATGGAAATTTGTGAAAGTATATTCTATTCCTTAAAAAAACCCAACCTGGAAGCAATGGCAGTTTTATAGAAACAGTCAATAGTAAAACCTGGAATGCTTTATCTAGCCAGAACTTAAGGGAAAGCAAGTTTTCACAGTAATAATTGATTTTGACTGTAATATAATAGGACATATTTTTTCATGGAACTAGATTGAAGAAGTAGATTCGGTATAGTTTTTATCAATATAAATGTCACCTGGTTTTTAGAAGAAACATTAACGATAGCTCAATGAATATGCCAAACTTAGTAGGTCTGTATTTTGGCTTAATACAAAATGTTACTAAATTTAAATGTAATTTCCATATTGCGGTAACATCTCTGAACTATTACTTGCATTATGGGTACCAAGAAACCATTACATTATCTAGAATATAACCTTTATTATGCCTTAAAAAAGTGGGAAAAGATAAGAACCAAGATATATCATGTACAGGTACAAGCACCCAATGATAAATGTAAATGTATTATATACCTAAAATGTACCAATAAAAGACTTTAGGAAAAAAAATTAAAATAAAATAAAATTACCTTGACAAAAAAAAGTGCATGTGTGAAATGTTGGTTTTGATGTAAACCTCATAATTTAAAATTAAACACTTAAATTAATAAGTAGGTTACCAAGTTTCAATATCACCTAAATATAATATATTGATCCAATATAGAAAGTTAAATTACACTTTTGACAATGCATTTGCAGTTTCCAAAGTGCTTTTCAGACATTTTCTCAGTTGATTTTTGAAAGAATGCTGATAATCATCATAATTTAAGGTCTTCTTATTTTGTTGATAAGTGAATGGAGGTTAAATTTCTTATCTAAGCTTAGCAAGATGGTGCTTCAGATGTGGAGCCTTCAGATTTTACCTTTGTGAACTTTTCATTTCTCGTATCATGTAAGGATGGATACTTAAAGCCAGTGATAGTGAGCCAGTCTGTGGGTGTATAACACCTGAATAGTTTTACTTAAAGATTGAAATAAAATCCACTTCTCAGATTCTAAATGTAGTTGACAAAGAAAAATTTGCATTATTGATGGAGATAGGATAACAAGGAGTTGCTAACTTGTTAGTTATCAGGGATAGAAGTGGATATGATAGACAAGTTTCTAATTGGTACTTTAAAATTCCAGTTTAGCTTTTGTTTGACTTTGCTGAAGAAACTCCCAACTATAAATCTGGTAAATGATTGCAATCCAGACAGTAATGTAACTCATGATTGTCTCCTGTTAGAGGGACAGAAACATTTCAGCTTGCATCAACCTGATTCTATTTTACACTAGACTTAGACACTTCTCCTGGAGATCCAGATGTTTCCAATGCCTGCTTGTGTTTTACTCCAATTCTCTTTGTGTCTTTAAGATTATCTTACTAAAGATATCTCCATTCACTGCATCTCCTTTACCTTTTTCTATCCCCAGGTCCTCTTCTTAAAATTATACAGAACAGTAGAGATGTGTACCAGGCTTTTAGAAATGTACAATAAACTGAAGTGAAGCTGTAATGTAAACTAAACATATGAGCTGGGGAATCTTCTACTTAAAAGATCTGTTTGAAGCAATAAAAGTATGTCATTGGTCATGAAGATTTGGGGGAAATGGCTATTGAACTGGCCACAAAGATCTGATGCTTTAATGGTTGTCCACTATTTTTTCTCTGTAATCCAAAAATACCAAAACAATTTGAAGATTTGTGTCATCAACATGTGTTATATGATTGTATAGTGTTTGCCAGTCACTTAGTGTTCCAAATACACACAAAATAGGTGACACTCAGTGACAGGTTCTTTGATCCAGGCACAGTAAAAAGACTAGAGAAAGTATGGCAAACACACACATTATTAAACAATTGTGGCTTCAGCTAAAAGGATTCAACAGTTGGTTGGTTGAAAAAATGACCAAGCTGCTGCTCCCAAAAGTAATAGAGCAGCATGTTTTTATTGATTTGCTGGAGTAGGCTAAAGTCAAATATTTTGCATTGACCCAAAGCATGGATGTTTCTTCTTGTGATGGACTTGGCCCACTGGTTAGTTTGTCAGTTAACTTGTCTTAGAGTTTGTCAAATTTTTATGCATATGTCCATCATCCTGCCAAAAGTAATGCATTCCAGCCTTGTAGGTCTGGGACCTGTGATGGGGCCAAAAGACTTGGGTCCTTGTTTTTTGTTTTATGTTTGGTTTGGTTTGGTTTGATTTGGTTTCTGAAAAAGCACAAAGGTAAGAACAGAAAAGTGGTGAGAGAGAGAAAGAAAATGTATACTAGCTCCAATGGGCAGTAGTCCTAGTTAACCCTATATTATAGAGTTGGACAAAACATTTTATAATAATCAACATGCAAAGCTGCATAGCATCCAACCCTAGGCTTGAGACAGCAAAGGGGACAGACGCAATATGACGACAAAGATGCTGAACATCTCATCCTGTGTTGGTCACACGTCACATTTCTGTAGTCTCACATGAAAGTCTGTGTTTTCAGCAAAAATGACTGTGAAGTCTCTAGGATTTAATCCAGGCAGCTGTTATCATAACTGGCATGACTGACATCTATATGAAGGCACTAGTAGGAAGTTAATAGAAAGCTAATAATGTGTTATCCAGTTGTGCGAGCTCCAAAATTAGTGGTATCACGTTGACTAAGAGAAGGTGAAGGAAGCCAGGGGGCTCACTTATGTTTTTTTTCTTGGTAACAATTTTTCATTTTATGGAGATGTTCTACTTTGGTGATTTTATCAGAGTTTCCTCATGGGTATGTTGAAACATGCCATGCTACCAAGGGAAATAGTTCACTGTACCCAAGGGCTTATTTTGTCATCCTAGGCCTCTCTGTTCCATGGTGCTTCGTAGCTATCTCAACTAAGTCCTGGAAAAAAAGTTTGCTAAAATTTAATAAATGAGAAGCTCACTACAGCTGTGAATTGACAAATACTTAGCTTTGTAATAATTTTAATATTTGATTGCAATTGGAGAGAGAGACACTAGAGGGATGGGAAAGATACTATTGTGTGGTCTGTACGTTAATTTTACAGAAAAGCTTGTTATAATACAGTTCCATTATTATTCATTATAGATGCTTAAATTTAATTTGATATTCCAAGCAGTTTTACATATCCCTTCTTTAATCTTATAGATATGAAAACTAAGGTTCAGAATGTGGTCATTTCAAGTGATGGTGATTAAGTAGTCATTGGCCTTCAAAGCAAACTACTCTTATCTCAGTAGATCATAACTATCCCAAACATGGCTTTTGTCCATCATCCTTTGCTTCTTCATGTAGGAAAAAGAGTATGACATTCAGAGATCCAGATTCTCTCTGGAAAAACAAGTTCCAAAGCATTTATTGATGACTACAGTAAACAGAACCTGAAAGAATAACAAAACAAAAACATGTTTTAGCCATTTATTCATGTTATAGTCAAGTCATGCTTAGAAAGGAAAATTTTTTTTTTTTTTGTACTGGGGATCAAACCTGGGTCTTTGTGCTTGCACAGCAGGTGGCGAAACCACTGAGCTAAATCCCCAGCCCCTAGAAAGGAAAATTTGATAGTGGTTGACGTAGGCAAAATATAAGACAGGTATAGTACTCATAGAATATGGTCACTTACCGATGAAAATTAAGCTTTGGTAAATATTCAAATATTTATGCTGCTTTTATATATTTATTTTTAAACTTTTTGTTGGGATGAGTAGCATATGTCTCTCTTTTATGTTGAAGCCTAAATTCCCTAAGTGTCATTTTATGTCCTAAAGTTTAATTTGCTTCTCTCCTTCAAACATTTCTACTCAGTGTTTGAACTTTAAGCTCTGGAGTTCCACTATGATATTGTTGGTTCCAGCCACATTTGTGCATAGTTTTGGTTGTCCTAATTTTTAACTTGTATTTACACACACAATTTAAGGGAGAAAATACAGTCTTCCAAAAAGTTTTATTTGAAATACATAAATATTTGTGTATTTGCATTATCTAAATAATTGTCTTGTCTATATTCTTGCAAATGGAAGCACATTTTTGTGTATATTTCAAAATATTTTTTGATCATTTTCTACATTACAGTTGAAAGCAGGTAGCAGACCACCTTAAGATTTGTTATTAAAAATTGGAACATTTGAATAGTAAGCTAACACCCTATAAAATCTGCATCTTTGGTGTTTTACTGAATTTCATATCACCAAAGAATATCTAAGAGAGGAAAACATTCTCTTGAATTTTTCTTATTCATCCCATATGTATATTTAAACATTAAATGAGGTTATCTGAGTCTTCTTTGGTATCATAATTTCTTTTCAGCTAACATTTATGATACAGTGTTTTTTAAAGATGTAAAAATGACATGGGTTTATGCATAAATAGCTTTTTCCATTCAAGGTATGAAGATAAGAGATGCAGTGTTATAATCTGTACACCCTTCTATCACAACTGAAAATATATTTATGCAAAGTTTGACAAGTTGGGAAGAACAAGGGCATGCTAATCCAGAATTAATACTAAATCAGAACACTCATATGGTTATAACTGGGGCCAGATGAATGACTAGCAAGCAGCATAGATCAATAACTTTATAGACTTCCTCTGGGTAACTATCAACCAGTAGCAAGTAAGATAAATAGTTTTCGTGACTTTTGATAAATTATAGATTAGTTAAACATTTAATGTATTAACTATCATTAAGTATGTTATGCTAAAAAGTGTTGCAGAATTATCCAGACATCTTCTTTTACATTTCCATCATGATACACTCAGAGTACTTGAAACAAAACATTACACACAAGCAGCAATGAATTTTCATAGATTATAACATTTATTTATTTATTTATTTATTTATTTATTTATTTATTTTGGTTTCGGGAATTGAACTCTGGACCTTTGCTTACAAGGCAAGCAGCAGCACCACTGAGCCAAATACCCAGCCCAGATTGTGATATTCATATGTGTGTTCTTTCTAGTATTATTCTGTGACTGTGACTTTTGCATAGAAATGTAAATTTGTTAACTTACAGGTTTTGGACTCAGAGGAAAACCTACCCCAAACAGAAGAAGAAATTTCCGAGTTGCCATTTTTCTTATGGGTTATGTATTTAAAGTAAATTCAAAATTAGAATTTTCATTTAAGTCTGTAGAAAAATATTTTTATATTTGAGCCTTCACACATTCACAATGTCTTTTTCAAGCTATATAAACATGTTATTGTTTTATTTCCTAAAGATATAGAATAAGGTAGTTAATGTGTAAGAAGAGTATTATCATATCTACTTTAGATCACATACTACTTCTAAATATAGGGTATCATCCTAACAAGTCAAACCATTGAAATATATGTATTATGAATTTATAATTGAATCTGCAAAATGTATTTTAACACATTAAAATTAGAGCTTCATTTTTTCCCATTTTCTAACATAATAACTCTCTTCAAAGAACACAAGACAAATTTTTGCTATCTCCTAGGCCAATCATGAATAAGAACACATATTTTATGATTTTGAGGGGTAAAAAAAGTTACTAAAGTCTAATGAGTAACCCATAGTCAGTAGAACCCAAAAGGAGAGCCAATATTATTATTTGGCAGTGGAGTGGATTACATGTATTTCTACTAGAAAATTCAGATTTTTGTAATGTGTTTTATAAATTTACAAATTTTCTACTATGCCAATATTAAAAGGAAGGTTTTCCACATCTACATTTTGTCTAATCAAAGCAAAGTGAACAGTTCTATACTTAGTATTTTTGATTCTTAGATTTTCATATCTAGGAAACTCAAGTAATTTTGCTTCAGAGTTCCATGGAGCTTCATTTATTTATAAGATATATAATTTATTTAATCTTCTAGCAGAAAGTCCTTCATGAAATGAGCTATATTACTTCCATATTTCAATATTTTGAGGATATGTAGCCAAAGTCATTCTCATAAAAATACTACATGAGAAATTACTTAAGGCTCCCAAAATATCTACAAGATATTTTTCCCCTAAGTAGTTTAAAGAAGTAATTTTAAATTGAGAGGTGAGGTGAATAATGGTATAATAGTTCAAAAAAATTTATAAATTCAGAGTTTTAATAAGTAGTTTTTACTTTTATAATAATAAAAATACCCCCCCCCACACACACACACACCATGAGGGTTGAAAATTCTTTTAAATCTGAATGATTTGAGCTCCAAAATGAGATCTGTGTCAAGGGTTATGGCAGACCTGTCAGGTCCAAACATGAAGCTTCTTCAAAGTGGGATGATTTCTTTTTAAAATTGGTAATGTACAAGTTTGACTAACAATGCCTTATTTACTCAACGCAAAAGAAAGTTAACATTTGTGGATTATTTGATTTATTTGAGATGCATATTTTCGGCAATTTGGAGGGAACCAGGATGACTGCTTTTGGTAATTGAATTATCTGAATTGTTTATACATATAGACTGGAAATGTTACCAGCAACAACTCTCATCAATTTGTACTGGGCAGACATACCTTTATGGGGCATGTGCATCAATTAAACTCAAAACCTTGACATTGATCAAAGGATTCTCTGTGAAATGCATTTCCTCCCATAGATTTGAAAAAATTTCAATAGCAGATTTACTTTAGTCTCCTCGTCTTTGTGATTTACCCTTTGCAGTTGATCCCTTTTGCCCTTTTTGGAATCCCTCAGTCTGTCAGGAGGATAATGGACAGTGTGGAGACAGGTAGGAGTATGGGAACTGGTAGCTGGCTCCACAGCTAGAACACTTATGATGTGTGTTGGCACCTCTGGCATGACTATAGTAATAGTATCCCAACATACAGAGTGGAGAAGGTATACCAGAGGCAAAGAAGAGACTGTTCTCCAGTGAAAGGCCCTTCCTCTGAGTAGAAGAGGACTGTAGTGTGCACCTGCCAACCTGTGTTACTTCAGCCTGGAAGTTTTGTGTTTTAGAGATGTGTATGTGTGCGTAGGGGGAGACAGAGACAGAGGAGAGTTACTCCAGCTGGATATCTTCCTTGTGCATTTATCATACAAGGTGCTTATCAAAATATGAACATTGGTTCAAAAAGTTATGAATCCCCTGTGCTCCAGGCTTCATCACTGTGAAAATGGAAAGCAAATCAGGACAATACCATTCCCTCTTAATGACAAACAGTGATAGTGAAAGCTGACAGAGACAGAACAAACCTAGTATATTATATAAAATCTATCTGGATGATTACGCTTAAGTTACCTATGAATTCAGGCAAATTTGAGGGTAAAATGAAAAAAAAGAAATAAGTACTAGTCTATATTCAGCACTAGTGCAGAAACATCCCACTGTGTAAATGAACAGTATGTTTTAGCACAGAGCTAAAGTGAACTTTTAAATGATGTACTGAATTTGTCCTTTTATGACTGAAACATGTATTACTTAATTCTTAAATAAATCTATCATTTATTATTATGTTGGAAAGCAAATAGTCACCTTGAATTGCATTTATGTGGCTGTAGACCAGGGGCAGAGAAGGAACCAAACAGTGCAAGCATAGGAATTTGGTAGCCGTTTCTTTTTCCTTTCCTTTCCTTTCCTTTCCTTTCCTTTCCTTTCCTTTCCTTTCCTTTCCTTTCCTTTCCTTTTTCCTTTCTTTTCCTTTCCTTTCTTTTCCTTCCTTTCCTCACTTCCTCCTCCTCCTCTTCTTCTTCTCCTCCTTCTCCTCCTCCTCCTCCTTCTTCCTCTTCCTCTTCCTCTTCCCC
>NW_004624778.1:1720602-1804865 GCF_000247695.1 Heterocephalus glaber
AGCAGTAACTTTGTACTCATTTTATACTAATGTGTCTGTTTTTCTTTTCTTTTCTTTTTTATTGTTGTAATTATTCTTACTAGCTTGAAAAAACACAACTCATTGTCTGATTGTTTAAACTTTTGAAACTTAATACCTAAAAAAAATCACATGGACTCTTTTCTGTAGATTAATATTCAAACTAAAACCCAGAATTCAGTGACTTTGAAATTACAGAGAAATGTGTGACATGAATGTCATGAATATTTAAAACTCCACGATCTTGGAAGACATTTTAACTTCAGACATTGTCTTAATAACTTTCTAATTCTTATTGTCCTAGATAAATATACAGAGGTTCTGGGTGGTTAAAGAAACTTTTTTACCCTCTGATGGATTACATTACATTTGCAAAGCTATTGCTAGGTAAAAGTTACTCATTTGGGGGATTTGGAGCCCTAAATATTATATGCTTTTTATTTGACCAGGTAAATTTTAATTTGGATGGGAAGTTTTTGCCTAACAGTATTTTGGTATACTAATCTTATTAGAGGCAATAGGAAAACAACTAAAGATAAAAGTTTAAATTATGTCTAATAGATACACATGCTGTTTATAAACACTCTAACATTATAATTATATTTTAAAATCATTTATATGCTACCTCAAAAAACTAGAAGTAACTACATAGATGTTTAATTTTGGCTTAAATGTGATAAGCTATCTTATCTAACATTTCCTTAATTATGGCATGCATCATTTGCTATACCAATGTAAATGATGTTAAAAATGTTAATCTTAGAAAATGTAGTTTGTCCAAGTGTCTGTGTAGACACAATGAATAAATGAAAATCAGATTTATAAATGAAATTCATAATCATGAGGTAAAATACATACAGTAAAAATTATGGTTATGTAGTTATTATATATAATTATATATATCAAACCCAAAGGACAGTTGTGTTTTATACATATTTTGTATGTGTACATGTACACAATTTTTTTCTGTATTAGAAATGGGAAGCAAGTGTGGATAAGACTGATAAAATTAGTCTAGTTTCCTACTAATACATGACATGGTTATCTCTGCCTATCTCCCTTGGGAGGCCCAGAATCACTGTTATAAGTGGGAGTAGAGGAAATGCAAACCTTTTGAAATCACTTAAAATTGTCATAAAAGTCGTGATAAATGATCACTTTTAGATTGAATACATTCATATATACTTTATATATAACAATTTCTATTAGCAAAAATATAATTTATGAAGAAAACTTGTGAAAATGTACTTATCTGTTTATTATGGCCATTTTTTTTTTTTTTTAGGAAAAGCTATGTTTATTGAATATATCTTAAGAAATTATCAGGCACTTAAATAAAAGCCAGTGGGAGTTTAATATTAAAACAGAACTTTCAAAGAATTTTTAAAAAGTGTTTTCTTTTTCCTCCAAAAGAGTGACTCACACAATCCTGGATCCACAAAGAGAGAAAGAGAACTCAAATGAAAGCTAAGTAGGAGATTTCGGAGGGCTCATGTTTCAAGTTTGGGAATTATCTGCTTGAGAGCACTAAAATTTAAAGAAAACAAAAGACAACTGCATTAACACTTAGTATGTGCCTCTTGTTATAGTTTGTTGTTTTGGGCCTTAATAAGTAAAACAGAGTTTCCAGCCTTTATACCTTCTCATGTTAGTGAGGAAATGGATGTGTGATTTAATAAATACATTACTGATGAGTGATATAATAGAATGTACACATTTTTAGGGGAAAGAAAGAAGCCAAAGGCATTATTTGTAACAAAATCAAACAAATAGAGGAAAGGAGAATTAATAAGCACAACTTAGCTTCAGAAAATCTGCTAGGAGCTTTTGCACAGTATTTGCTATTGAATAAGACTAAAACAAAATCTGAAAAAGAAATATCTGTACATAAAAATTCCAAATAAAACGTGGTATTTTATTTAACTTCCAAGCTCACATATTCCTTTTTAAAAATAAATTTTATTTTATCCCATTCTCTCTCTTACACTCCCCCCCTCCTCTCTATGTACAAAATCTTTCTGTTTTTCCTTCTATTTTCAATTTTTCTTGTCCCTTCCTTCCTTCCTCCCTCCCTTCTCCCGTGCTCCTCTTCCCATTTGAACATCTTCTTTCCATTTCCCATTTCCCAATATCTATTACACATTTTAGTCCTTATTTATTTCCATTTTTGGTTTCTCATACCAGAGAAACAATGTGAAATTTAAACATGTGTGTCTGATTTATTTCACTTAAGAGTATGGTCTCAAGGTCCATCCATTTGGCTATAAATGTCTGAAGCTCATCCCTCTTTAAGGCAGAGTAGTACTCCATTGGATTTTAAAAAACCCACATTTTTATCCACTCATTGATTGATGGACATTTGAGCTGTTTCCAAGATTTAGCTATTATAAACTGTGGTGCTATAAACATGAGTGCACATATATCACTGTGGTATGATGCTTTTAATTCTTTCGGGAAGATACCAACAAAAGAAATAGCTAGGTCAAATAGAACTTCTAGTTTTAGTTGTTTGAGAAATCTATGGCCATTGATTTTTAAAAAGCTAGTTCCTGCAGATTAAGATAGACAGATTCATAATCTAGCTACATTTAAAATTATATGTCTGAATTGTTTTTTGGGAAGGAGAGTATCCATCAGGATATGAAGAAGTTAAAAAAAAAGACTTGATTTTATTGAAGTTTTAAGACAGAACTACTCTTTTCTTTAAAGGAATCAGTGAAGGCTGGTGTTATTTTGTTTAAAAAAAATCCTAAATGCTGAAAATGTAAAAGTCAAAGAGTTATGATGAGAAGAGAAACAGGGAAAATTACCAAAATCAAAGAGACCAGGTGAATTATTATTTGGACTCATGAAGACTGTTTTGTAGTATCCATGGGCAACTGCAAGTCTTATGGTACCTTTTACGCATAGCCATGGGACTGATGCTTTGGTACCAGTCACCTCAGGAAAAAGAATGCTTCCCTCTTCCTACAAACAGGGGTCAAACTTCAAGAATATCAGGAACCTGTGCATTTTCTCTGGGTCTCCTTAACCACACTTTAAGTAAAAGAGTCTACCATTTCCATGACCAGTCAGTTTTCAAGCTCTTTGTTATTTTTGAAATCCTCAGTATACTAGGTGGGACTGGAGCAGATTTGGCAAGACAGGAAAACATGGGAAATCACTATTGAAGTACAAATGGAGGAGATAAAAACTGAGGCCCTTATTCTCAAAGGGAAAATCATGCCAACTTTTTAGTAAAATCTTTCCAGTATCCAAATTAGAGAAATTCTCTTTGATACAAAATTTGTTTACAAATATTCATTTGAGATATCCTTCATATACGTCTGAAACATTGCACTCTGGCACACCGTAAAGGGGAATGCCTTAAACATTCTTACATCAGAGCAGTGCAAGTCATGTGTGTGTTTGTGTGTCTGTATGTGTGTGTGTCCAGAATATCATGGTCTCTCATATATTAGATTATGAACTTACTACATCTTTATAAATGATTTTGTTCAAAACTTCTTTATTGATTACATTTATAGGCACCTGGAATTGTGGTTGTAATAATGAGAATACATTCTAATAGTGTCTTAAAAAATTCAGTACCTTTTACAGAAATAAATCAATTCTCTGGGATTATTTTTGAAGTAGAAAGTAAGCACTGCCTCCAGTTTTTAAGTGAGTATGACAAGGACTCTGAAGCTGACAGATTAACTCAAGACCATAGAGTGGTAGAGAAAAGGAGGAAATGATTTGGGTGCATGTTGGCCATTTCTCCACATTCTTTGTGGAAGCATTGGATGACACACAGGAAAATAAGAATAAAAATCATCAGGTGTCTCAACAGAGGCAGCAGTTTCTGTTTATTCTATACCATTAGGGTGGTTATATGGATGTATTTCTGTGAGAAAATAGCAGTCATCAGCCTCCCTCTTAGATTGGCTTGTGAGAGAGGCTGACACCATTGCCGCTTGTGCCATTCTCTTAGGAAGAATATGATTAAGGTGAGACAAAACTTTCATATTCCTAGCCAGGTAGGATCACAGTGTGGCTCTGATAATAACCTAGTACTGCGAATTCAGCAGTGCTCCTTGTGGGTAGCTCCTAGGAATACTGTGGTGGGTATATCACCTTCCTCACCTTTAAGTATGCTAGCAGCTGAGAGGGCAAATATATAAAGAAACATGCCTAATGCAATATAGGCAATGTGGTGATGAATATTCAGTGGGGTTTTTTTTTATTGTTTCTTGTTCATTGTTTTGAGAGCAAACTGCTGGCATGAAATAGGAAAGGATCTTGGAGGAGGTAATAGCTAATCTCTCGAGTGAAAGCCAAGTCATGCAAGGGAGAATTACTAGCAGCCAGGGAGGATGGACAAGTCTGAAGACAAGGGTAGGTTGCAGGGCTAAATGAGACTATACTACATGAAATTTTCCACTATTAATGGAGCACAAATATGATTATAATAAGTGAAATTTATCCAACACTTTAATCATTTTAACCAAATTTTTCTGAAGCCATATTACTAGCTATAGTAGTAATCAATTTGCACTAAAAACCTTTTCAGTTCATTCTTTTGTAATTTAAATAATACATACGCAGTATAAAAGTTTCAGGAAAAAGTAGACATGTAAACAAACACAAGTCAAATATATGTTACAGGAGTAAATTTTATTTTGCAAATGCAGTCAGCTTGGGACTTACAGCAGAATAATTATTCTAGTTACAATTACATTAACAGGAAATAACAAAACATCATTATCGAATCACAAGGAAATTGCTAGTACTTTCTGTCTTATTTCTCTATATAGCCAGAAATATTTCAATATAATACTATTTAATATCACAAATAGGTAAAAGTATTAAACCAAATTCAGTTTGCTTTCCTTTAATCTCAGTAGAGTCTAGGAATAGTTGATAGGGAAAAAAGATAATTATGAGCATAAATCAGTATAAACCACCTTTAATATTCTCTTTAAACTACTTGACCATAATTTAACATATGATATTTGAAGTAGAACAGGTTACAAAGGATGGACATTATTTTTTAAAATCCATGTATTCAGAGAGATTTATAACAAAATTGACCTGAGAATTCATCCCCTTAGCCACTCAGATTTTTCAGATTTATTCTTCAAAGACCATTATATCTAGGCATTTTAAAAAATTGCCATCTCTACTCCACTTATGTTTATGATCTTTGGCAAGTCTTCACTTCTTAATCATTTCTCTGGATACTGAACGGATACAACAATATATATTCTTTTTCTCACAGGAATGTTTTCTTGGAGTCTGAAATATAATTTGTAACTCCCTTAATATATTTTCTCCTGTATAACAAAAGGATAGTGTTGCATCTATATTACATGCAAATATCGTTTTTTATTTGAAATAAACATTTTGAACAAGATTCAAAACAGGTAGCAAATGCTTTATTTTATTTTCCATGTATTTATGCCCTATTTTATTCTAAAATGAATCCAAGGCAGCTTTTTGAAATGCATATAATAACATAATAATGTATGTGAGAAAACCTAAACAAAGGTGTAATAAGAATTAGAAACTCAAAAAGTCTTCACAGGATTGCATATTAAGAGATATTTTGCTGGAGATTGATCACAAATTTGGTTCTAAGCTCTCAACTAATTCAGAAGAGAACTCTGCATTCATGATGAACAGAGATCTTTCAGAATAGAAAACCCAAGTTAGCCACAGAAACACTGATTTCTAGCATTGAGACCAAAGAGTTTGTACCCTGATGTTCATTACTCAATTCTGTAGAGAATAATAAATGTAATAACAAAATAGAACCAAGTGTCAAGTGTCAGTGAACTTATTGTTAGTTCCACAGTAACTAAGACATAGGCACATCAAAGTACAGTTTGCAATTGGACAGAATACATAATATGTTCTTGAGTCTTTATTGAGTAATTGCATTTATCTGAAACCAGTAAATGACTCTTTCTTACACCAAGTTTTGGATACATGTTAAATGGCAAAAATCTAATGATAACAATTAAGAGGTGAACATTTGATTTAAACAGTTAACCTGAAACTCTGTAGAATTACCACAGTCCATAAACCAAGGGCTGAAGTGACCCAGGCATTTTTAAGGTCTCTATATTAGGCTGTCACCGCTGCTGCAGTGAGCTCAGGGTTAAATAAGACTTTTTCACATCTGTCTACATCAAAGTGTTTTTTGAAGTGCTTCAGTGAACATTTATCTCAGTAATTATTAAGATATTTGAAACTTGCATTGCAGTAGAAGAGGATGGATTCTAAAACAGAACCTCTGTAACCTAGAGAGCTTATAATTTCAGTGAAAGATATCATTGGTATTAAATGGCACTTCTGAAGGTTAAAGGAAATTGTTTTATTTTTCTTGATTGAAGCCATGTTAGTAAATGTCCTAAGAAATGTATTCAAAGTAGTGTGTAACACTATTGTACTGTTTTGTAATTGCCACGTGTAACTTAAAATGTGAGTTTTATCAGCTGGGTTTATAAGTACAAATATATTGCAATCTTAATCCTGTTTCCTTTACATTTTCATGTGTGTATATCTGCTTCAGAAAGTTCAATCTAGAAGAGGGTGTTGATGTAAAAAGAAGAAAAAAGGTTACTTTAAAGGAAATGAGATAATAGGTTATTCTGAGCCACATAGGAGTGAGTGACCATAGCCCAGGAATATTGATTCAAGTTGCTCTAAATGGAATGTTCCACGTTGAGGAGGTTACATGAGCTTCTATAGTCACAGAACAAAAGAAAGTAATAATATAATCTAGCACTTTCATGGGTAGGAGGATCAGGTAGGTAGGCTACAGCAAAGCAGAGGAAAATTATTCTATAAGATTCAAATGTTGTCTTACAGCATTCTTAGCCTTAGGATTGATAGAGGCTGGAGGTCTGCTAAACTTAGTGATACATTCCCAGAGTATCTATTAGTCACAAGAATATTAAGCCAAATACAAAAATTAGGGTACATGGCTATTAAGGGGCTTAGGATGGCTCACAATAATTTTGGTGAGAGATCTATAATATTCCATCTTCCCAGTCACAGCCAAGAGCAAGCAGTCTGCAGGATGCAGCTTCTTCAGGAGAACTTAAATTCACAAATTCAGAGTGATATTAATGTAAAGAAGAATGTCTCATATAAAGTATTATGATGTATTTAGAAAAGATTTTAGATAAGGGAGAATTGGGAGGCTGGATATCAAAAGGATTTGTATCCCAAAAACGTTTTGAACACATTTTCTTATGGCAGAAACTCTACTAAAATTAATAGCAACTATTTTTTTCCCACCCAAATCTCATCTTTAGAAATCGTATTTCAGCTGGCTAAACACAATTTATCTTTTGCTTATTACTGGTCATCAGGTGTTTGGAAGGGTCATTGCTTTTCAGTGATTCATAACTAAACACTAAGCCTGGGTAAAGGTTTGCAGGAATGTCAGTTTATATGACAACGAATGGCTTGTTTTTGTGAAACAAATAGCTGAGCATGAAGTTTATGTTACAAACAGCTACTAGTAACATCCTTATGTTTGTTACTTTACTCTTACCCTCTACATCTTCTTTCTTTCACCATTGCACCGATACCAGCATTTGCATTAATTTCTCAGTAGTTTGGGTAAAACTTAATGAAATAAGTATTTAGATAAGGTAAATGTCATGTTTTTGAAGTATGAGTTATTAAATCAAATGTACCTATTTGAAATATTAATTTTGGTGGGTAAGTTAAATATTTGAATATTGATAAAATAGAATTGTGTACTCATAATTTTGGTTAACGAAAGAACAATTACATTATATATTGGTCTCTTAAAATATGAACATTATATTCATAAAGATATTGACCTTTCTTCATAATGATTAAATTATACCTTTCTAAAAAGCTTTAACTTATAACTGACAAATGTATGAATTTAATAGTTCATGCTTTTTTTCTCCTTAATTCTAGTCATGATTTCATTGGGGAATTTACAACAAGCTATAGGGAACTTTCTAGAGGACAGTCGCAATTCAATGTGTATGAGGTAAGAGACATTTTACTTCTGTTTTTGTCTACAGTAAGTTTAGCATGGGGGTATAGTTCATTGGTAGAGTCCTTGCTAGATGTATGAGATAGAATAAGCCAATTTATGATTTAAAATATGGCTTTTGCAAAGGATGACAACCGACGATTGGCTAAGTTCCCTCTCTCTGCACCTCTTTGTCTCTCATATCAATAGAGGAATATAGGAATTTTAAAATTTATTGAGCTAACTTGTTTCTTAGAATAAATGATATTATTTGCCTTCAGAGTTATATAGTGTTTTAAATCTATTTTGAGAGATTGTTAATTCTTGCCTATGAAACTTTTTCTTACTTAAAAATTCAATATGGATTCATGGTTATTTTTTCTTAAGGGTCAGCCTCTGTCTTTGGTTTCTTGCCAACCTATCCCCCACCTGCTTCCTAATTAAAAGAAAAAAAAAGAAGAAAACATGTATTTCACTTGTGTCAGTATGGGTTATTTTAAATAAACTGTGGTCTGAGCACTTTCACTATTATTTAGATAGAGGCTGAAGAGACTGACAGGGTAATATGCAATCATTAGAGAAATTTAAGTTATTAAAGCAAACACACACACACACACACACACACACACTGTAGTTATTTCTGCCTTAAAGCACCTTGCTAGTTAATCACTAGATATGTATTGAGCATGTATTATATTTTAGCATGTTAACCTTGGAGCTACATTATCTGTATATTCTTTATAGCTTTTTAAATTAATGTATATGCATAGCAAAAGAGAATGTCTTAATATTTAATCAGTGATGGGAATTCTTCCCTGCCAGTTTGACGCAAAAATTGTCCAGAAAGTGAAGGAATCTCCGATTCTGCCACCTTCTTACTGGGCTAAAGTAGTTGTACTCCATTCACACATCATCATTCATTCATTCTCTTATTAAAATATTTATTAGGTGTCTTCTGTACTCCATGTTCTTTGTATCCCCAGAGGGGATACAGAGATGTTTAAAAATTTGAGTATGTCATGGAAGAGAGAAACATGTCAAATGTATTTAGTGTAGCTTGTAGGGTGGTCTGTGCTCTGAACAGTAGTATACTTACTAAGCTATGCAATTATTACAGCAGGACCAATCTCAGCCCGAGAAAGCTTCTCAAAGACAAAGATAGAGTAATAAATCAATCTCTTCTATCTGGGTTTTTCAAGGAATAAATATCAAAACTCTAAACAGATGATGAAAGAAAATAAGACAGTTTGTAAATATGTAAATGCTTGCTTCCTTCACCTGTCCTCAAGGCTGAGGAGAAACACAGAATCGTATCAGTTCTCCTTGCTCTTAGGGGTCATCTGTGCTAATCTTCACATGACCCTATAGAGGTCAATCACTTTGATCATCCTTAGCTTGTATAAAATTTTCTAATTTTTGCTTTCAGTCAGTTCCTGTTCTCTCTTGTCCAGTAAACCTTGCTTAATGAGGATACTGGTGCCACATGCCACACCTGATAGGATAACAAAGATGGTTAATAATGATAGTTCTCTATTATTTGTGCCATAACTTCAAAAGTGAATGTCTTCTTAATACAGATAATTACCAAGAGACAACATCAGTCTGAAGAAAATTGGGTGGGGGTAATTATTATGTATTATGAACAAGAAGTTTAGGATTTCAGTGGACAGTGCCCCAATACACTGGAAATATCATTTTCTACACTCATGATCTTGGCAGCAATCAAAGTGTTTTTCAGCAATTATTTCTTCCAGTAGTCTTTCTGCTCCATTCTCCCTCCCCTTTCTTTATTACGTATATGTTATTTGTCCTCATAGTGTCTCACGGGTATCTTAGGTTTTGTTTAGTTTTCTTTCTTTTTTCTTTTTGTTCCTCAAGCTGCAGAATCTCAGTTGACCGATCTTCAAGTTTACTAATTATTTCTTATTCCCCCTCAAATGTTCTATTGAGCTCTCTTTTGTATTTTCCATTATAGTTATTGTGATTTTCAAGTTGAGAATTTTTATCTGGCACTTTTTTTGTGTGTCAGTGCACTTATTGATGGTTTCTGTTTGTTAAGACACTGTACTTTACGTCTTTGTGCTTGGTCTCTTTTAATTTTTTGAACCTATGTATAATAGGTGATTCAAAGCCCCCACTTTCTTTGCCCATTTTGTCCTGATATATCAGAATGCCTGAAGACTACTTATTTTCAAATGATAGTTTCAACAACCATCTCTGACCAAAAAAGCTTAACTAAACCAAAACGAGTAATTTATAAGGAACAGAAATTTAATTCTCATCATTCTAGGGACTGGAAAGGCCAAGATCAAGGCATCGCCAGCTGGTGAGGGAGTCTTCATATGTAGGAAAGTGCAAAGCAAGGGAGAAATAGCTCCTGTTTGATGCCCTTTATAGGGACATCTAATTCCACTGACCAGGAGGAGCGTTCTCAGGGCTAAATCATCTCTTGAAGACCTCCCTTCATACTGTCACACTGACAAAAACTTGAAATTTGGAAGGGACGATTTAAACCGTGGGACCCGTCTTTCCCAGAGTTTGTGTTTGTTTAGTGACTTTCTTGGACTAATCCTCTGAAGTATGGATTATTTGTTGTGTGAGCTATTGACATCTTTGCTTCAGTAGCTTAGTGATCAGTATGAGATTTGTCATAATTTCCCTGTGCACCCCAATGGTGTAAAATTCTGCCTTAGCTTTCACTCTCGATTTGAGCAGAGACCTGAGGTCACCCAGAGATAAGGGATTAGGGCTACCTCAGGTCTTTCCCGTACACGTGTGCACCCTTCACAAGTACATGGCTTTCTAGATCCTCAACAACAAGCTAGAGCTATTCAAAGCCCTCTGGGACATCTCATTCCCCAGATCTTCTCTTTTGATTTTGTGTCAGCCTTTTACTTACCCAAATTTGTACCATCTCCTCTAAAGATATGATGTGTAACAATTGCCACTATTTTCAATAAATGCCTTAGAGTTTGGGCTTTTTCCACTGAACAAGGTTTGAATCAGGTCAAATAAAGACAAATCCAACCCACATTAATGGAACTTCTCCAGAGAATTTTCAAATAAGTCAGTTAATGATAGTTATCTGAAATAGGCACATTTTGATGAACTCCATACCCTTTCTGTTCCCTTCTGTGGCTTTTAGATTTCTCTTTTTCACAGCTAATATGGATGCAAGGCTGGCTTGTTTCCAGTGCTACAGAGGTAAAGAAAATAAGATTGGATAGGTCAAGATAAGTGCATAAAGTAAGATTCACACTTTTTCTTCCAGGAATGATCCTCAGGATTGCTACAAGCCCTTGAGCTTTTTTTGATTTTTGAAGGAAATTTGTTTTTGACATTTTTTTGTTCTTAACTGTCTTTTCTGTGGTTCTGAGGTTCTTACTCCCAAGGTTCTGAGGTTCTTTCTGAGATTCTTATTCCTCCATTCTAAAAGTGATTCCCTCTATATTTTTAGTGTTATAGATAATAAGTGCTACCATTCTGTATATGATCACCATTGACTGTTATATGAAGTGCTTTTTGTTGATTGAAACTGTCCTATGTGATCAGATAACAAATCATTAGGTTATCTAATAATAAAATTATATAACTTGAGATAACTTCTCTGACTGTAGTAATGATAATATTCTAGAAACCAAAGAAATTAATATGAACTATTTGAAAAATGTTTATGAAATTGTACTGCAATTTCACTCCTAAAATCCAGGAAAATCTTTCTTTTCCAAATGAAAGACTTAACATTGGATGGATGACTTTAGATAGCAACATGCTAAATACAAATTTTCAGAAAATATACCACTGAGCTTACTTTTTAAATTTTGATTTAATTTTTGTTATTCCTGGTTTCTCACATATTCTTAATTATTTTTGCTTCCCCAATAATTTTGAGGAACTGTTGAATTCCTCAAAATTCAGTATCAAACCTGACCTTTCTTCCCCAAGCAACTTCTCCATTGTTAATAGTATAATTTGAACTATTTACGTAATCTGAAAAATGTGTCTTATTGCTGAAGATGGCCCACATGCTGACCATTGTATGTTTCCCATATAAAATATGCTCAATCAGAATTTTCTGAAATTAATAATATAATTGTTATATTGAATGACTTACTAGATGCGTCATCAGTTTCCACCTTGTTTTCCACCTATACCTATCAAATCAAGCTTATGTCCCCAGTTCTTCTCATGAGTCATTACCAATGGCACTAGCTTATTTAATATTTCATTATTTTTACATACTTGGTTTAAGGTAGGACCTTAACTGTTACCTCCACTTGCTCTCCTTGAAACTCTGTCTGGCAGGTTGGTTATTTCATTGCCCCATTTAAACATCACTGAGTCACACCCAAACTCCCTAGCCTAGAATTGAGAAATTTCTTAATATAACTTCAGCCCACCTTTTAATCTCTTTCTGTGTACTTTCTACACCAACTAACCTGGACGTTGCTTTTTCCTTTTTTCCACAATGCTGTATTATTTATTAAAAGTTTAGTTTAAATCAATAAATCCTAGTTCAAGTAATGCTTATTCATAAATTCTTTCATCTTTCCCTGTCAAATGGTTCCTCCATGTTTTGGATTAAGATGAGCTGAAGAATTATCTCAAGGCACTTCCATATTTAATTCACCATGTTAGATTGACAAGTCTTGCTCATCTTACAGTCCTATATCCCCCAGTGTCTTGCGCAATGTAGGATTGTAATAATAGTTCCTCAAGGAACAAGTGGTGAAAACTTCGGTCTTAGGCACACAAATGTGACCTTATCAATTAGTATTAGCATTGGGTGGAAATTTCTAGCATTATAAAGCAGTACTGAGGTCAATAGGTCCCTTAAATATTCACACACTGGGTGATTTGCTGTATTAGTGTATTTAATCTAATAAATAAAATTTATATCTCTCAAATATACTTTTCTTTAGAAATCTATGATTTTTCTGCAAAGCAATGATTATTATTTAGGATTTTGGATGTCAGTGGTCTCTCAGATGAAGAACATGCTGATGGTAATAGGTAATCAGTCCTGAAGTGATTGATAAGAATATTACTGCTTTTTAAAAAGTAGGTACCAGGAACTTTTGCAGAGAAGTTTGGCCAAATGATCATGTAGGAGTCATACTGACTGGGGCCAGTGGTAAATGGTCACAATCATAAGAAGAGAAGGCAGCAAGTTGAACTGCATTATTGAAAAATTACACTGTAAAATCTAACTTTGTAACTGTTCTATTTGGTTTTTAAGGTGGTGAATCCTAAAAAGAAAGGAAAAAAGAAAAAATATATTAATTCTGGAACAGTAAGTCAAAATTTATAGTATTCAGTAAGGATCAAATTAATGAAGTACGTGTATACATTTTAATGAGACTAGAAACAACTAAACAATTAGTTTTGTTTCATCTAGGATTTTAATATGAATGATTCTAATAGAAATATTAGCTTAGGTGAGTTTGCATCTTTCCTGCTTTCCCGGGGTTTATAAGGACCTATAGTTTTCTTATGAACTCTTCATCCCATGGAATCAGAGTTCAGAGACTTAGGGAGACATGAAATTGCTTAAGTGGTAGTAAGATGTGATATTCTTCGTAGGCCGCACTTAACCACTAGGACTCATTTCATGGGATGTGAAAATGCTCTTAAAGTGCATTAAGATTTATGGAATGCCATCCTAAGTCAGTACAGGAGGGGCAGAGAGGAAAATATCTAAAATTGTGAAAAACCAGTATCATCCTATTTTGAGAAATAAATATCCTAAAGTAAATATCCTTAGTAAAATCTATGTTTTCATCATTTCCTTTTAAAGATTTTTATAAAGCAAGTCACTTGGTATATTAGATGGCCTTATTACAGAACGATGTCAAAAGCACACAGTTCTTCTTGTATGGCTTAGCTCACTGATTACAGGGTTTTTTTAAACTTTTAACCATTTTCCACCTCCCTTTCATCTTTCCTTTTATCTAAAATGGAAAATAACACTGTGTCCTTGTAGTTACTTTTTATGTTGTTCTTCAAAGAAAGTAAACTGGTCCCAAAACATAGTTCATTTATTATCATCATCATCATCATCACCATCATTATTTTGGTACCTTTCCTTCTGGTAACTTTAAGTGTAGGAACAATCAGTCCTAGCAGATTTTAATAAAGAATAATGTCTTCAGTGATATTCAAAATGCTAGGAAATATTTTCTCTCTAATAGAAAAAACTCCATTTGGGTTAAAATTGTACCAACATGTAATTCTGTTTCTCCCTCTTTACTTCTTTTTTTCAGGTAACTTTGCTCTCTTTCTTGGTGGAGACAGAAGTTTCTTTCCTTGACTACATTAAGGGAGGGTAAGTCACACTGTGAAATTTTTTCATTCTTTAAGCATTTCTTTGAACGTATATAGCAAATGGCAGTACAAGGAACCCAAGGTGCTGTCGGTCACCTTTCTGTATTTTGAAGGTATATCTACTCTACTTTGTTTCAGTTTTAAGCAAAAAAAAAACCAAAAAACAAATCCTTGTGTACCAAAGGCTTTGCTTTTGGTACAAATTATAACCAATCTCTAGCAAGAGAAAAAAAGTATTATATCATTAATAGTGGTAGATAAAGGTATAATGTACACTCTTATAGAATGTTTTCATTTGTCAAACACTTGAGACTTCTTAGAGGTACTTTTTATTCCTTTGAAAATAGTAGAAAAGCTTGAGGGCTTGAGTTAAATGTATATCAGAACAAAACCATAATGCAGAAATGTATGATGGTGAATATCATTTACTCGCTTTGTTGGCTCACAGGTAAAAATACATTTCAGAAAAAAAATGTTTGTGGTAGTCATTTTTAGAATTGTCCTGTGTCCAGACAAATCCTGTACTGGTAATGTCTTATAGACTCTTAGAACTTGGCCAAAATTTGAAGCAGTACCAATTGGCTCACAGCATATTCTGATTTGTTTGGTTTTATCTTACAATACAAATATTTATTTGTTTTTATTTTGTATTTATAATACACAGAAATGGTGGCAGGCAAATTTGACTGTTTAGTAATATCTTGAAGAGTAATAGTCAGAGATGTGACTCATGAAAACGTTTCCCTGATTGTGATTCATCATTTTTTTTTGCCAGTACTGATCCTTTGATAGAATGTCATCAGGCCCCAGAAATGGATAAGAACATGAGGATACCAAAGGCTGAAATAGTTCCCCTTCCCCTAAACAGTAGAGAGCTTGCTCCTTTTAAAATTTTTTGTTAAGGAAATGCAATATGCAAAAAACAATACCTGTAAAAATGGGAAGTCTATGGTATGCACAGGTATCTTTCAGTCTGCTACCTGAGGAAATGGTGGTTGTTTCAATAGAGTTGAAGGAAAAAGCACTAAGTAGAAAAAAATGTTTACCAACTCTTCTTTTATTCCAATATCTGTGCATATATGTGTTATTAGAAGATGGAAAAATAAAAAATTGAATTTTGCATACTGAATTTTACTGTATAGATAAAACTCTGTGATGGCTATAGATAATAAAATAGGATGAGACAAAAGACATCTTTTACCATACTCTTTATAAACTTAAAAAATTCTTAATATATCTGGCTATATTTTGCATGTTGAAATACTGAAGTTTTGAAGTACTATAAATTCTTTTCACCTGTTTTCTTCTGTGAATATTTGAAGTGTATTGTGTTGCGCATGTAAGAACTATAATGTGTTTTGCCATTGGTGCATGTATAGTAATATTTTGCTGTGTGTCTATCAGTAAACCAACTTTATTATTGGTTGTTCATGGTCTCCTTTTGAAAAGCTTCAGGGCTAATGAGAGAAACAGTGGGGTTTCTACAATACTCAGGACAAAGGTAGTGTTGACAGGTTGCACTGTCCTGTTTTGCTGTTGCCTGTGGCCACCAAGATTCATTTTCTTGGCTTCCAGACTTCCACTTGATGGCACTGCCTGTTCAGGAAGACTCGCTGTAGGCAGTGTGTAAACGGAGCCCCCACTTACAGAGCACACTTTGCTCCAGGCCTCACTTCCAGAGACTTTTATAGGAATGCAGTTTTGATTTGCAGTTGGAACCTGGGAAAGTGAAGTTTGAATTTTACTGCATAATAAATCTAACTGGACTTAAATTAATTTCCATAGACTCATTATTATAGTGGTCTACTTGGTCCACAGGCGATATGGTTCAGAATGTTCGAGGGATGCTTGAAATCATGGACAGTTCTGCACCCTGTATGTAGTGTACCTCTCCTGTCTATACATTCCTAGGATAAAGTTCATTTATACCTTAGGGATGTGGAGAGTATGAGAACAATAATTATTTATTATTAATAAAATAGAACAGATATAACACTACTCTATAATAAAATATGTTAGTTATTTCTGGAATTTTCCATTTAATCCTTTCTGCAGGTAATTGAAACTGCAAAGGGAAAAACTACAGATGAGTGGGGACTCTTGTATCTGAAAAGTTTACATTTATTAAAATATATTTACTAAATGTGTGTAATATATTTTAAATGTTATAATTATTCATTTACCTATCATTCACCAGTGTTTGTAGTATTTATTAGTAGAATATAGTTATTAGTATATTATCCCTTCCACAGTACACTCAAAATCAACAGCAATAATAATTTTATTGTGACTTGATGTGTATTTATGTATGTTTGTCCTGAAGGAGTTCCTCCTATAAGCAATTGGGAACAAATTTAAATTCTGATTTTTATTATTGATATAGCTCAGTGATCTACTCTATATTTTATATAAAAGGTAAATAATTTCATATATCTAGACTTCAGTTTCTGGGTTCACATGAATCTCATGTTCTAAAAGTTTGTTAGTAAAGGATGTAATTCCACTAGATCTTACAGCTCTTTTATGGACTTACCGATACCTTATTTTTCTTCACCCTGAAATAATTGTTTCTGTTCTTTCAGAAAGCTTACTGTAACCTATCAACTTACTGTGCAGCATAATTTGCATATAATGATTGCTAACATTTGCTGACCTCTTGTCACCTTCCAGACCCTGTGCTACATGCCACAAAGAAGCTCTGTCCTCCTTCTGTCTCCTCTACCCTTCTATTCAGCCCTTTCTTCTTCTCCCCTTTTCTTGCGTGAATCTTATTCACATTGATAATATTCTTCCAAAAACAATAACAACGAAGCTCATTTATTTATTGTGTTTACTTTTTGCTATTTGTACAACTACTATATATCATCTATTGCCACCAGTCACAATCCAGTTGGATTTACCTAGTCTGAGGAAAAGCAATGTCTTGGAATGCAGAATATACAAGAATTTTAATGTTAAATACGTGTGAAGTTTTAGACTTTATTTAACTGAGTTTGGGGGATTAATTAATGCTTCATAAAATACCTGATCGACTTTAAATATAAGAAATGATAGTGTTCCGTATTCATTTATTTTTTTTTTTAATTTCTTAATGTGAAAGTTTAGAGCATTAGAATTCAGAAACATGAACATTGAAATAATTGTAAAAGTAAGTGGCTACCAACATCTCACTCAGATATTTCAGTGAATGGTATTTTCTTGATAAATTTTTTACATATTTTCACTTGTTTTAGACATTATAATTCTTTTGGGTTTTATATCCTTGATATTAATAAACTTCAACTTCCAAGTAGATACATGTACTATAATGATTGAAAGCCAGATTAAAAATTATTTAATTACATCAAAATTTCAGTAAAATAACGATCTATCAAGTGAATATAATGAGTTTTACTCACTTCAAATTAGAACTAATTGTAGTACTTGGCAATTAATTATATATAGTTTCAAAAGTGGCTGTTATCTGGTGAATGACATTAGATGCTCATAGACCCTTTTGGCTTAGCAGACAGATTTTAAGTCTCTCAAAACTGAACAACAACAAAAAAATTCTGAAAACTGTTTGACACCTTAGTGATATATACCTAGAATGCTTCATAATGTTTTTTTAAATCACAGAATGCTTTTATTTTATTAATATTTATTTTCAGTTATTGTGGAAATAGGTATTGCAAGTCCCAAATTTTAAAATAGCTATTTTTTGTCTCACATTATAATGATAAAAAATGGTGAAAAGAAAAATTAGATGAAATGGAAAGCATTTTTAAGTTACAGTCCCCCATAGTCACACACTCTATGAATATCACAGTTAGAAACTTGATAGTCTTCCTTGTTTATTTCCTAACATCCATCACTGTTTTTTAGTGCAGGAATATGCACATATTTGGAGTTATATGTTTTGTTTCTTAACTATATTGTGTACATATGTTCCCACTTATATGTATCTACTTTGTTTCAACAAATTTCCATGTATGACTATGGATAATTTAGTTCTAAAATCTCCTGTTGATACATTTAGTATCCATTTTATAAAATTATGAACAAGGCTTCCATGTAAAGCCCAGATGCATAATATTTTGTATACTTCATAAGGCCTGTCTTCACTCACTGCCTAGAAATAATGTTGTTGGATTAAACAGTGTGCATATTTTATAAGTTGTTTTATGATTCTTAATTAATTGTACCACTGAAAGGCTATAATAATTTACTGTGTAGAAACGTTTGCTTACCATACCCTTTCCTTTAATAAGTAGCATCTTTGCCGTTTTATTTTGTTAATTTAATAAATAAAGTCTTGTAAGTAGTGTCCATTTTCATTTCTTAGCTGGTTTCATGTTCTCTAAAAGGCCATGTTAAGCCATCTTTGTCTTTGAACACACAGCATTCTCTATTCTTTTTCCTGTGTTCTCTCTGACTTCCCATCCACAATACTGGGTGGAATATTTTCTAGGGGAGCTAGAACACAGGAAGGCAGTTTGGTGTTCCATTCCTTGGAGTGCTGAATATCCCTAGGTGCAATCTTGACATTGCTCCTCCTCGGCACACATATGTAAAGACTGTTCTAGGAACAGCCTGTCTGACCTCGCCCTTTGTCCTCTGATGACATTGAAGAACAATAACATAAACACTTTTGGCTGTTAGCAACCAAACAACGCAAAGTTGCATAACAGATGTCAAATTTATTAGTACATTTGAGGATTTGTGGAAATTCGTCAAGGTCAGCTGTTTGGAAGAGATGCTTCACCATATTTCAAAATAAGTATACTTCAGAAACAATTGGAAAAAAGTGCTGACCTCAGTTTGGTTTTTCCAAGTGTCAGTCTCTCTTCCTTTTTAAGAAGCCAGGATATTTATTATTGATATTTGTGAATTGTTTTGTTGGTAGCTCAGGGTGACACTGATGAGGGTCATATTCCCCATACCTTTTCTCACCTGGGAGATTATTGGGTTATACTTACGTTGAGTATTAATTGGCAAGAAAACTACAGGTCTTTAAAAAGAGTTTTAAAAAATCATTGTATAAAATATGAATAAGTAAATTGGTAATCTAGTTACCTGTGCTCATTCCAAAATAATTTTTTGACGTTTTTCCCTACACATTTTGTCTTCAATGTTAACTTTATAAATCATCTTTCTTTTTATTTTCCTATTTTTTTTTTCTGTAGTAAGAATTGAACCCAGGATAGCTAAATTGCCCACACCAGGCTTGAACTTTTAATTTTTCTGCCTCAACTTCCCAGAGTGCTGAGATTACAGGCATGCATCACCATGATGGATTTAAACCATCTTTCTTAGATGGATGCCTTAGAAGCCTGGGGTGAGAAAAAGGGATAACCCACAACTTATGTGGACCATGTAGCAGTTTTGCTAATAGTCAAAAACTGAGATTAAACTTGTAGAAATTCAATTGTATTTTAAAATTTTGTCTCCTTTCTTCTCATGAAAATAATTGAATAGGAAGTTATAAAATATCTTAAGTGATTTGTTTTCTCAGGAACCCAAGTAGAAATTATGCAGAGTCAAGAATGAACAAATTTAAATACTAAACAAAATAATTTTCATGGTCTTTTAATAGCTTCCCCTTCAAAGGAACTTCCTTTTAGGCCTGTTTCTTAGTATCCTGTATTCTACGTGTGCATTTCTGCAGTGTTTATTGATGTAGATATTTACATAAAAATATAACCCTGATTATTGTGCAACCACATTGCAGCTTGTCGCTTTTCATTCACTGTCTCATCCCTGAGACACTATGGTTAGCTCCAGGAGACAGGCTTTTGGAGTTAGGGAAGCCAGCAAGGCAGATGCACTCTAAATTAGCCAAGATCCAATTTTTATGCAAATGATCTCTGAAAGAAAAATCTAATTTTTAGACCTTTACGTTTCTTTTTGGTTAAGTTTGTGCCATGTTTTTCTTGAAGCATGGGAGTGTATGACTTTATTGAGGGAATGAAAGGTTTTATTTTCAAAATAGAAAAAAAATGCAAAAGGGGCTCTGGTATAGAAAAATGTAAACTATTTGTTTCTCCAGGATTATTGCCTTTGGGGTTATTATTTTTAGTCACATTATATATATTTATCTCTGGGGTTGTTTTGTATCTCTTATTAAAATAATTTAGATATTAGAAGCATGATAAATTGTCTCTTTAAGAAGTTTATTTAGTAATCCCCCATCAATAGCCTTTAATATTTTAGTTATCATTAAGACATTGCCAGAATCATTTCAAATCACAGATCCTTCTGAGATCTTAGATACATCATTAGATAGCCATTGTCATTATTTTAATTATTATTTGTGAAATGGGTTTCTTTTTACCTAGATACTGGTAGAATACATATTTCCATATTCCTCACAGCTGGCGTTATATGTATCTAAGAGCAAAATCATGAATTTCATTTTGGTTTCTTTGTCCTTCTGTCTTTTTGCCTCTCAATCTCCATTAAACTCCACTCCATCTCCATAACTAAGAATAACTGAAGCTTTCCACATCTCCGTGACTAGCGGCTGAAGGGGGAGAACAGATCACAAATTGACTTGCATTCTGAGTCCATGTTAAGCTACTGGAATTTCATGTCAACATGAAACCTTGGTCTATGCTTTTATCAGAAACTTGGAGGTCTGTAAACTGTTGTTTTCTTCCTTTGAAAAAAGCACACTCTCACCCACAAGTACAGGTGAGCTGTACAAGACTCTCCCACTATACTTAGTGACTGCTGATTTTCTTAGGTGTCATTTTAATTGTCCACTTGTGATTTGTCTCTTGGATAATTTTTAAATACTTTCACAAGACTTAACACAAAATAGCCATTGAATAAATGTAGATTAAAAAGACTGATTTTAAGTATTACTTTATATTCCTCCCAAATCTTTTTTTTTTTTCTTTTTCTTGTACTGGGGATCAAACTCAGGACCTTGGACTTGCAAGACAGGAGGCGGAACCACTGAGCTAAATCCCTGGCCCCTCCCAAATCTCATAGTGAAATTAAAATATGAACCAATAGAACTTTAAATACTGAGTGTGACAGTTCAGTGGACTTGGTTACAAACTCCCATGTCTGTCTCTCTCAGACCTATCATCTGCGCCCTTCCTCTCTGTGTGCCTCATACCAAAATCAGCAAACGAAACAGATGGACCAGGCTTTCTGGGAGAAGAAAAAATGCTGTTGTGTTGCTTCTACCAGAAATTATCTCAGCTGGACTTTTAAAATTCTGGTTGGTAGTTAAAGGAAAAGCATGATCAAGATTAGAAGGAGGAAGTGCTTTTCTTAGTATCCTAACAGAAAAAAGCATAAAAGAATGTAATATTCCCATAAAATATCTCAGTAAGGTCTCAGTGGCAAAAAGTCAACATAGTTGCAAAAACGTGACTGCTGGTCATTGAGGCAACAGATAGCAGCAGCCTAGAATCTGAACTCCATTCCACAGTTTAGATCCTAGCTCTGCCTCGTGCTAGCATAACCTGCTTCCATTTCTGAGAAACAGGTATAAAAATAGCAATGCCTTGCTCATAGAATAGCTGTGAGGATTAAACAGTATATAGTTAACTGTCAATAAATGTTATTATTTTTTTGAAAAATTTCAGTGTGTTTGAATTTTTGATATATTTCATTTGCTTATCATAATATTGTTGGTGACAGTTGCTCTAGTTATCAGAAAAATGGAGGGAAACATGAAAAGAGCAAAATAAGATCTAGATAATAGTAAGTAGGGGGGAGATAGGTTCTTCTCTAAAAGGAAAGAGATTAAGCGATGGGTGGAGGGGGAAATGGAGGAAAGGGCTAAGGGTGAGAAAGAGGAATTGGGATGTGTTATGTACATGCACCAACTCCATACAAGAAGTGTGAACATGTATGGAAACGTACAAAAAAATGAAGGGGATCAAGAGATGAGAGGAGGGAGGGAAGGGAAAGGGAATGAAAACAATATCTGTATGTATATGTACCAATTTCCCACAAAGAATGTGAACATTATGTACTACACATGTGTACTAATAAACTAAAAACAGTAACAACAAAAAAACAGCCTCATTAAAAGTCAGTTCCCTATACCAATTCTGTTTGAGGCTAACTCCAGGACTCCCGTTTCGTTCCAGACAGTTCTGTTTACCCTTACCCAGAATCTTATCCTGAATTTAAAACTTATCCCGAGGTATAGATAATAGGTTTATAACCCTTTTAAAAGAAGAAAAAAGTCTTTGCAAAACAAAACAACCCCTCTTCTTTCTACAAAGCAGCAACATACATATCATGAGCTAATTTTAAAGACTAAAGTGAGCTCCTTGATATTGCTTGTTTTGGAAAAGTTAAATATAAAAAAATGCCTTTACCAGCAAGCTCATGAGGATTTTTAAAAATACTTAAAGGAATTGCAATAATGGTGTACAATGTTTGGCTTAGTTTTAAAAAAATTTATGGGATTGCATTGGATATGTTGCCTCAGGGAGCACATATTGCTAGAACATGCATTAGAATGAGATTTTTTCCTAATCTGATTTCTTACTTGAAAATTGAACGTACATGTCTAGGACTTTTTTATAGGGCTTCTTGTTGTGGCATCCAGTGCTTCGCATTCATCAAATCAGTGGAAAGCTAAACCCTGCAGCGCCCAATAGGGGCAAATCTAATAAAAGTAAAGCCATTGTGCTTTCCGTAAATATTCACAGAGAACATTATCATTTCTCAGCTAAACTCATCTAAACTAAGGATTAGAAAAGAAACTTTTACAAATATTAAAAAGACTCTCATAAACATTGTTTTGGTTAATGATTGATTTTAATTTTTCTTCTTTTAAAATACATGCTTGGAAAGGCTAGAGGTATATGTACTTTAAGGTTGTGATTCCATTGCCAGCTTTTGTTACTCTGTGGGTAATTCCTCAGGGCTAATCATTTCAAAATCAAAGAAAACACTGTAAACATCCATCCTAAATAGGGTTGATTTAGACAAAAATCTACAGTTTATTTTGTATCAGGCAGCTTCTTAGTTCTGTAGTATGATGAAAATGTGTACATTTAGCCAAAGTGCATACTAAAGGAACTGAGTGATGTAATAACATGTTTTTGTTTTTGTTTTTTTAGGAGGGAACTATTACTAACATTAGAAAAACAACCTTAAATCTTTTCCTAGTAGTGGTGGGCTAATAATTTTCTCTTTAAACAGAACTTTTCTTTAAAATATAGGAACTCTTTCTGTGAAATTTTTCTATTATGCACAGCACACTTTGCACTCTAAAATAGTTTCTCTTTGTGGCCAATTAAAAGATTGGGAGAAGAAGAAACATAATAAAGCAACAGTTGCTTACTAAAGGCAGGTAGTAGTCAGATGGAAGAGAACTAACCTGGCTTCGAATTGCTAATATTAGGTGTAGAATGCATATTAGTAGATTATGTATTAAATTTGTTAGAGGCAGTGCATCCTGTACTGTCTACACTAGTGACAGCTTCACTGCTTCCCTTTTGATACACGGACCAAAAACTCAGGGAAAGATTAATGAGAAATTATGACAGTTGAGAATTATCTCTTCTTACCCAACAGAGGAAATGATTGGTATGAACAAGTTGTCATAGGTTGCTCAAGGAATTTGTTCTCTACCAGGTAGAGTATTTGTCATATTCCAAGTTTTATTCCTAATATTTAGCAGACAGCTTCAAAGTAGCTATTTCCTATTACCATATTAGAAAATTGGTTGTGCAGGGAATTGGTCATTTTGCAGTCACAGCTCCCTAGATAATTGTGATCCTGGGACTTAAACTCCTGTCCACGTGATGAAAATCTCCCTGTTTTTCTACTAAGAACCATTGCCTGTCTAGCACCTACCTCACTTAAAATGGTATTCTCTTAGGTAGTGCTTAAATTTTGATTTGAGGTGTTTTTTTCTTATTTTGATTATGTTACTTGTGAGATATTTTTAAACTCTTGATAAGTTTGAAAGGAGTTCTTGAACCATAGGAAGATAAGCTAGCTTCCTTATGAAGTTGTAGTTTGGATCATTCTTATTGTGTTAAAAAAAATGCAGAATCTCAATCTTTAAAGGCTGGTGGAAGCAGACCATTTTGTTAATGTATGAAAACTGCATTGTTTAAAGACTATTAGCCTAAGGAGTTGAGGAATCATATTACTTGTCTCCAGTTTCTTTTTGATTTTTACTTTCAAAATTTTATTGATCGCTCCAAAACCCAGAGTGCTTGGAAGGATAGAAAGGAAAATAAATCTGAGATCAACTGCACTTCATGCGATGGGATTTTTGGTACGTACCTAGATACCTCTTTTAACAAAGATAGATCACTCATGGTTAGTCTGAAGTTGGGCCTTAGATGGCATGAAGGAAAGAAAATCTGATAGAGTAAAGTCAGTACCTAAGGCAAATGAACTAGGGGTTTAGGGAAGGTTCCAGATTGGAACTGTGGACTAGAATACACTTTGGTGAGAGTGCACAAGGCAGAAGCATAGTTGTGGTATCCACATAGCCAGAATGAGAGGACTGTCAGGGTTGGGTGGGTGTCTCGACTGAGTATGGGCTCTAGATTCCAACAGGTCTGAATCTGTGTTTGTCAAAATTAATTTTAAAAGGGATAGGAAAAAATGCATCTTTGGGATTCATGATGTTTGGTTTATGCAACTTGATAGGATTTAAAATTGGGAATAAATTAGTATAGTCCTGCACACCCCATCACAGCTGTTAGTTCATGATAATTAATTCATAATAACAGCTGTAGGAAACATATCTGAGATGGTATGTATGTCATTTTCTTTAACATGCACATATATTCTAGCTTTCTGTGGATCTTTGTTGATTTATATTTTATAATAAAGGTCTCTCTTGAGGGAGACCTGAGACCCCGGAAAGCACCGACCTTTAAAGAAAGAAAAGGAGACAGCCTGGGGGACGACAACAGTTTATTCCTCTGGCACTATTGGACAATCACAAAGGGAAGAAGCAAGGCTTCTATACATGTAGGAAAGCAGCTTAGTTATTCTGGCTATCGTCTTTCTGATTTTCACCTCTGATGATAACCAGTGACTTTAAGTGACTCACAAAAGCTACAGAAGAATTCACAGGTCCCCTGTTTCCATTCACCAATCCTGTACATCAAAGAGCACACCGAGCACACCGCAGCCCTCTTCTTATCAGATAGTATCAAGACAGCAGGACGACTTTAGCCAAAAATGAAGCCCACCGGCCCACCATAAACATCACAAATGTGCATAGGGAGTCCTATCTCTCTCACCACCCATAGAGTCATTGGCTTGCAGTCCTCTGATCCTGGAAAATGGTAAATAAGAAAACTAGGAAAACCTGTTTTTCTCCTGTGAGACTTTTACAAGGTCTCAAAGTTTTCTGGCATTCTTTTAACAAACAGACTTGTGGAATTTCCCAGAAATGACTTAATTCTCTTAGTTAACAAACTTCTTGTGATCTATTCTTACAATTAGATAGCTGAATTCTACCATTTCTCACAGATCTTGCTGTATTAGTAAATTTTTCTCATCTTGAAATCTGATTTTTGTGTCATTCACAGCTTTCGGAAAGGTGGCAGAATGAAAGGGACACTTTCCAAGTATGTAATTTAGTAGTACTAGGGACGTCTCATGAAAGATTAGCAAGAAATGTATGCTACTTGGCAGCATGGCTTTTTTAGAGTTCAGAATATAGTACTGCTATCTGAGTTTCCCCATACCCTACTTTTTCCTGTCTGTTTGTAAAACCTAAAATGACAGCTAAAGTAACACTTCCTAAGCAAAATGTTCCGAGGATTTATGTGTTTGTTTTATGAATATTCTTCCAGCAGTGAGCATTCAAATTTGTTTACTTTGACATATGATTGATTTTTTTCTCTAATATTAGGCTGCAAGCAATATTAGAGAATGAAAGGAGTAACACGATTATGGATGATGTTGTTTGGCCTACTTTTATGACACAAATCATTTATCAAAGTCTTGAAGAAATTTGTCTTATGACCGAAAGTTGTCAAATTGTTAACATCTTTCTTTAAAACATTTATTAGTTAACATTTTCTACGTATCTACAAAGTGATACTTGGCATAATAAATATACATTTTAATATGAATGAAAACTTTTATGAATCATAGGAATGAATAAGCTGTTATTAACAGTAAGTGTACAATTGTTAATTACATTATCGATAATGGATTTGATGATAAAATGATGGGCTGTTCTGGTCATTGTTTTCCATAAGAGAAGGTAGGAAAGGTAAGCTCTAGGGGATCAAGACAGTGTTTCAGTTGCCTTCATTTCTTTTCATCATTTAGTACAGTGCTTGACAGCAGGAAGATTCTCAATATGTAATTTTTGATCTTTAGTTTTTTTGAAGGAAAAAATGTCAATGGTAGGATACTGGGCCAAGGGATCCTTGCAGCCATGATAATGCTTTGTGTAATAAGCTGCAGTGTTTTCCTTCTGATATGAATACTACTGCCTTTTCAGAACAATAAAGGAGACCCTTACTGATACATAGACTAAGACAATCAAATCCTTATAATCAATTAGTTACCAAATATGCATTAAAGACTTTGTTACTGTTATTCTATGATTTCCAGATGGTCTTATTTATTGTTTACTGATAAATTCATTAATCTTCTTTACTTATTCATGGAATATCTTGGGCTTCAATTGTATTCCTTAGGCCAGCCAACAATCCACCTCTTTCTTTCCCTCCCTCCTCCCTCCTTCCCTCCTTCCCTCCCTCCCTTCCTCCCTTCCTTTTTTCCTCTCTTCCTTCCGTATCTTCCTTTCTATTCTTCTTTTCTTTTTACAGTTGATTAATTTACATCTATAATTTTGTGTGGCTTCTTAGTTTGAGTTAAATTCTAAATATCTACTCTTTCCTTTTAAAATCTACATACAAGGTAGTTCTTTAGTTAACAGCTTTAACTTTTTTTGTAGCTTTAGTAGGCACAATGTTGGCTTTGAGAGGGCCCTTAAATATATAACCTTTAAAGTGGTTTTTTGTTTCTTTGTTTTGTTTTGTTTTTTTCTGCAAGTAATGGTTTGGAGAAGTTGGTGATGATGTGATTCATCCTAGGCTGCCTTGGAGTAATAGTTAGAAACAACCATAAAACAAATGTGTGCATTTACCTAGAAGACATAGTGATCTTCCAAGATGTGTGCAGAGCCTTATGCAGATGCTGTTATAAGAAACAGTGAGTCAGTACAAAGTGTGTGTCCCTGCAGTCTAAGAAACTGTTCAACCAAAGACTGAACTTCTAAATTGGTATTTACCATATGATAAAATGTGTGTTGTTAAAGATCAGAGTTATTTTTCATTCTTAATGAAGTACCATTTGAATAAAATAAGAAAGACATTTATACACATGAGTTTCTGATTATTGTAGTTGATAACTTGATAGGATAGATTTAACCAAGTATAAGATTATGTCCTGATAAGAACATCTCTGCCACACTTTTTTAGATGTGTAACATAATAATCACTATCCTTCATTGTGTTTCTATTATGGCCAGGCAGGTTGCACATATTTAATTGAAGAAACAAAGTACTATAGAGATTATGAACATGGTCTGTAAGCTGGATGTGAATTCAAATTCCACTAGTTGCATTTATTATTGGTGTGGGATATTATGAAGTTTTGTGAGCATAGGTTTCCTGGTCTATAATAATCTGATAAAAGTACTACCAAATTATTGTGAGATTTATATAACCTGTGAAACTATACATTTATATGCAAACTAACATATGTGTATATATTATGCATGTGCAGCATATTTTATATATAATAGTTCATATTGTTTTCTCTCAATTCTCTTTTTATCAAATGCCAGGAAGTTACTCTCCCAGAGTTGTAAAATTTGGCTAAGGACATCAATGGAGTTGCTGGGACTCAAGCCCAGTTCTCTTGGATTCAGAAGCTATACTGGTCCAAGACACCATGTTACCCTGAATTACAGTCCCTTGTTCCCAGGCAGCAGGGTTAACAAGTCAGTGAGCTGATGCTGAGAGTTCTTTTCAGTTTTTTCCCAAATGCCTCAGTGTATTCTTTTTCCAAAAATCTATACTTATTTTCATCCAGGCAGGTCAGTGTTATGCTCCAAATTAGCCTACATTCTTAGCCTATAAACCTGATTTCTAACTAAGAAAAAAGTTATCACACAGCCATAAAGGGAAGCTACATAAGTTTTTGTTGAAGGTTATTCATTCCTTAGGGGGAAAATGTATGAATTTGATTCCCTGAATTGTATTTAGGTCTTTTCAGGCTGATTTTTAGAGAAAGAAGGAAATACTATTGTATTTTTTTGCTAAGAGAAGCTTATTTATGCCTAAATCCTCTCATCATCTCTTCAATTCCAAACTTTGAAGTTTTAAATCAATTACTTAGTGTAATTTTTGCTAAATTCAGTAATTTTTGCTAAAATATTCTAAGTACTTAAGTTTCTAAATGATTTACTTTTCAATAAGAATTACTTTATAATTATATATGATTACAGGTTATTACAGTAATATATCATATTCGTTTGTGATTTATGGATCTTCTTTGGCATGAAAGAGATGGAATTACATATAGAAAGTGTCCTAAGTATACCCAAGAATGAATTTCTTAAATAAAATCCATCTAGTTTCCAACGAAGGAAAAACCCCCCACTATTTTTTAAAAAACTGATTACCTGAGTATACTGAAAATTTTAAGTATATATAACAAATACCATCAATCTCTCTCTGTACTTATCAATAATCTATAAGTATACACGTATACACAAAAAGGCACACTGAGATACACTGGTATCTGAAATACTTGTTTCTAAAGAAAACAGAATCTTATTTTCAAAATTGTTGAAAAATTAAGGAGTATTATTATTTAGCTCTGCTACAATAAGGTATAATAATTCATGACTGTGGAAGGATTTTAAAAGTAGACAAATTAATAATCAAATTAATAATAAATGCTGGCATTTGCAACTTGCAAATAATTATAAGGAGTTTGATCTTTTCACTATGAACCACTCAGTTATTACAGCCCAAAGGGAGAACTATTATTATTTCTAAGACTTTACTTTTCATTTGCAGTAGTATAGCTATGAAGATTATTTAAAATCCTATTCTTACCTTATAAACCTGCCTATCTAATGCTATCCAGTGAGCAGTGCAACATATTTCCCTTAATAAACATTTACAAAAGTCAGTGACATGAAAATGTAACACAAATGGAAAACAAACTCCCTTCATGGTTATAATAATTCTTCTTTGCTTATATTCTAGCACACAAATCAACTTCACAGTGGCTATTGATTTTACAGCATCAAATGGTAAGTGATATGACTATTCCCTGGTAAATATTGTCCCCAATTAAGTAAAAAAAATTATTTTCATGAAGGTTGAAAATTTTTATTCCTACCTTTACATATTTCTGAACTATTTCATTAAAAATTGACCTAATGTTTTTTCTTTTCAATGTCACAAATAGTGGAGATATGAAAAAAGACTACAAGAAGTAAAACAAAAGTACATAATAGATATATTAAATGTTGAAATATTACCATTTTTACTTCATATGTATTTTAAAAGAATGTAAATTTTAGATATAATTCAAACTACTGTATTGTGTATGTCTGCATTATTCTTTTATTTTCTATGTATAACTACACTACTGAAATGTGTCTTATATAATCATTGTTTTATAGTACTTTTGTGTACTCATCTGCATAAATGGATTTCAACAGTTCGTGTACCTTACATAAATTAATTTGTACACAATCATTTTTTATTTTTTTAAATTTTAGTTTATTAGTATATGTGTATAGTACATAATGTTTACACCCCTTGTAGGAAGTTGTTACATGTGCATAACACATCTGAATTCCTTTTTCATCCTTTTCCCTTCTCTCCCTTCCCCTCCATCTCTGGATCCCCTTCCTCTTTGAAAAAGATCTATCTCCCTACTCCCTGTTATCCATCTTTTACTTATCTGTTTATTTTTACTCTCACTTTCTCATATAAAAGAAACAAAGTGATATTTAAGCTTGTGTGTCTGATTTATTTCACTTAACATTGTGGTCTCAAGGTTAATCTATTGTCCTACAAATGACTCAAGTTTATCTTTTTTATGGCAGAGTAGTACTCCATTGTGTATAAATACCACATTTTCCTTATCTCTTCATCTGTTGATGGGCAGCCAGATAGAGTGCTTCCAAGATTTAGCTATTATGAGTTGTACTGCTATAAACATGGGTATGCTTAGATCACTGTAACATGATGACGTCTTTAACTCTTTCGGAAAGATACCTAGAAGGGGAATAGCTAGGTCAAATGGAATTTCTAGTTTTAGTTTTTTGAAGAATCTCCATAATGATTTCCATAGTAGTTATACTAGTTTACTTTCCCACCAACAGTGGCAGTGGAAAGGGTTCCTTTTATTTCTGTGCAGCCTTTCAGTTATCTTGCAGAATTAGTAGCTTGGTGTGGTGACACGTACCTGTAATCCCAGCAGTATGAGAGGCTGGAGCAGGAAGATCACAGGTTGAAGCCTAGCCTGGGTAACTAAGTGACTCAAGGAGAACCTGTCTCAAAATTTTAAAAAAAAGAAAGAGCTGGGGATGTATCTCAGTGCAAAGGCCCTGGGTTCAATCCCTAGTACCACAAAAATAGAAATATTCACATTATCACACTTGTATCTAATTCATTAAAAAGGACTGGCATATAATATTCTATATATGGGTATTCATAATTCATATATCAGGGTCTGGGATTTAGCTCAGGTTCTGCCCCCTGCCTCGAAAGTGCAAGGTCCTGAGTTCGATCCCCAGTACCAAAAATAAACAAACAAACATAATTCATATATCCAACATTTTAAGGAGGAAAATTTGTAGATGTTTAATTTTATTTTGAGCCAACTTTGTTTCAAATATGTCAACTGTATGAAATCAGTTCTTAGATATTAGAAGGTATGATATTCTCTCAAGCTGGGCAGCAGCAGCAAGTCCTAAAACCTAGTCAGCTATGGGATGGCAAGAGTAAACAACTCAGACTCTGTAGTTTACTGGGTTGCTAGCCTATAGTGTCCAGTAGGTGTGTGCATTAAGTTCGTTTTTTATTTATGATATTTTCAACTGAAGATAGGTTTATTGGGATATAACTCCATTTTAGATTGAAGAGCATTCTGTAGGCATTTTGTTTTTATTTTTAAATTACAGTACTCTTGTACTTGTGTATCTCAAATTATATTTCCTTTAGTTCACATTTCTCTCACATTTATGCACAGTTCACAAAATAATAGAATTTTTAGGGAAGAAAGATCCATAGAGATCACTAAAGGCAAACTTCCTCTTATACAAATGAAGATGAGATCCAGAATGAACGTGAGATCTAGAAAATCTGTTTACTAATAAATACATCTTGACATCTTAGTGCTAGAGCTGGAACTGCAAATGAGGAGACTGAACTGTAATTCAGCACACTTGTCATTCTATCTTAAGTATATTCCCTAACATTATAGTTTCAAATGAATGATTTTATAGTGTTTCATTCAGTAAACATCAAAAGATAGAGATAAAGTGCAACTTGTTTTAAAAACTAGCTTCGGTTCACTAATTAATTTTAGAACAATTATAAAAAGTGAAAATCTAAACTAGAAAAATCCAAGGTACTGAAATTTATTTAGGGGCAAAGAAACAGTATGAATGGTTCCACAATAAGAAAATCAATTGGTAATTAAGAGAAACAAACAAAATCCCCAAAATATTACTTTCAAAATTTGTCTGTCTAAGCTAAGGCCCAGATAGTTTCACTGATGAGTTCTACCAAATATTTAAAGAATAACTAATACCAATTCTTCACAATCTCTTGCAAAAAGTAGAAGACGGCATATTTATCATTTAAGGCCATTATTTGCTAACAAAACCAGAAAAAGACATTTTCTAAAGAAAAAATAGTAAACGTGTTTTATAGATATAAAGGAAAACAATCTTCAACAAAATAGTAGCAAATTGTATTCAGAAACATATAAAGATAACTATATCATCTGATATAAGAGAGTTTCTCCCAGCAAAATTAATTCAGTATTCAAAAATCAAAGAAGGGAAAGGAAAAATTATGAGAAAAGAAAAAAATGGAAACAAAATCTTTGTAAATAGGGAAGGGAGCACAGGTGATGGGGAAAAGATAAGAACCAAGATACATCATGTGCAGGTACAAGCACCCAATGATAAATGTAAACATATTGTATACCTAAAATGTACCAATAAAAGAATTTAAGCAAAAAAAATCAAATAATGTAATACACCTTACCAGTAGAAGAAAACACAAAAGCCATATGACAATGCCAACTGATGGAGAAAAAGCATTTGGCAAAGTCCAGCATGTGTTCATGATAAAGAATGCTCAAAAAGTTAGAAATAGAGTCTTTCTAACCTTATAAAGGGAATCTATGAAAAGCCCAGAGCTAATGTCACACTTAGTGGTGGTGAAAAGCGGAAAGCTTTTGCCTGAGATGTGGTGTAAGCCAAGGATGCCTGTCTTCTCTCACATCGTCTAGTTAATACTGTGTTAAAGATTGTAACCTCAAAAGTAGGCAAGAGAAAAAATTAAATATCTGGATTGGAAAGGACAGAGTGAAACTCTTTTCTACTGCAGGTAACAGGATCATGTACATAGAAAATCCTAAAGAATCTGCTAAAAGTCTATTACAACTAATACATACATTTAGCAAGGTTGCATGATAGAAGATAAATTATATATTTGTACATAAATCAGTTATTTTTCTATATAATTCTAAGAAACTGTTTCAAAATGAAATTAAGAAAATTCCATTTATAATAATATTGAAAGGAATGATATAACCAGGAATACATTTAACAAAATCATTATGAAATCATTCTCTGACAACTATACTTCGAAAACAATTGGCAATAGAAATTTCACTATCTAAATAAATAGAAAATATATGCCATGTTTGTGGATTAGCATATCCAACATTGTTAAAATGGCAGTATTCCTCAAAATAATTTTGACAGTGCTATCTTTATCAAAATCTGAAAGGCCTTTTTTTAAAAGATGGAAAAATCATTTGGAAATCCATGTGGAATTGCAAGGGATCCAGAAGAACCAAAGAAATCTTGAATAAGAACAATAAAGTAGGAAGTCACATTTTTAATATTTAAAATTTTCTGCAAACCAACAATAATCAAAACAGTGGGGGTACTGGTGTAAATTCAGATATATAGATCAGTGAAGTGGAATTAAGATTACTGAAAAAAAAATGTCCAAGATAAACTATCAAGAAGAGCATTAGGACAATTCAGTGTGGGATAGAATAATCTTTTCAACAAGCAATGCTGGAACAGCTGGGTAGCTACAGGCAGGAGAATGGAATTAGACTCTTACCTCACATCATATACCAAAATTAATCCAAAATGGAACACAGGCCTACAGGTAAGAACTACTGCTATGAAAACTCTCAGAAGAAAGTATAAAGATGTGCCTTCATGACATTGGATGTGGCACTTGATTCTTATTTTGACACCAATATCATGGCTATAATAGTAAAAATTGAAACATGTTTCAATGGACACTACCAAGAAGTGAAAGGAAGCTCAGTGTGGCGACATATTCCTGTAATCCCAGCACTCTGGGAGGCTGAGGCAGAAAGACCACAAGTTCAATTTTAGCCTGGGCAACTTAGCAAGATCCTGTCTCAATGAAAAGAGAGGGTGGGATGAGGATGTAGCTCAGTGGTACTGAGTTCAATCCAGGAAGAAAGGAAGAAGAAATATAAAGTGAAAAGTCCCCAAATGGACAAAGTACTTGCAAAGCATATAGCCCACTAGATACTTGTATCTAGAATAAGTAAAGGACTTATATAACTCAATAAAAAGACAACTAAATTGTACAAAAATAGGCAAAGGATCTGAATAAAATTTCTGCACATAAGATATATAGATAGCCAATAAGTTCATGAAAAGATTCTAACATACATAGACTTTAGGAAATGGAAATCCAAACTCTAATGAGATCGGATTTCACACCAATTGGGGTGGCTATAATTAATCAGATAACAAATGTTGGTGAAGATGTGGAGAAGTAAAAACCCTTATAATATTGTGGATGGGAATGTAAATGGTATGGTCTCTTTTGAAAATGCTTTGTTTTAGTATAATCCCATTTGTTGATTAAAAAGCTTCTGAACAGCAATGAAACAAACAGCAGAGTGAAGAGACAGCCTACAAAATAGGAAACATTTTCTTGCCAGCTATTCTTTGCACAGAGGATTAATATCTAAAATATATAAAGAACTCAAAAATTAGATCCCCAAAATAAAATATCTAATCAAAAAATGGACAGCCGAAATGAATGCACACTTCTCAGAAGAAGTACAAATGGCCAATAAATAACATTTAAAATGTTCGACAATGCTGCCCATTGAAATAAAGTTACTTAAAAAAAAAGCACTGAGATGTCATCTTACTCAAGAAAGAGTGACCATCGTGAAGAAATCAGAAAATAACAAATCCTCACTAGGATGTGTGTGTGTGTGTGGCAGGGGAGGGGCTCTTCTACGTTCTTGGTGAGAATGTAAACTGGTACAGCCACAATGGAATTTAGTATGGAGATTCTTCACAAAACTAAACGTAGAAATTCCATTTGATCCAGCTATTCCTTTACTAGGTATCTTCTTGAAAGAGTAAAAGTCATCATATTACAGGGATACATGAATACCCATGTTTATAGCAGCACAATTTATAATAGCTAAATCTTTAAAACAGACTATATGACCATCAATGGATGAATGAATAAAGAAAATGTGGTATTTATACACAATGGAGTACACTTGGCCATAAAGAAAGATAAGCTTGAGTCATTCATAGGTAAATTGGTGCAACTTGAGAACATAATGTTAAGTGAAATAATTCAGACAAGCTTAAATATCAAATGCTTTCTCTTATCTGAGAAACTCATATATATATACACATATATAAATATATATATAGAGAGAGAGAGAGAGAGCATGAGAGAGCAAAATCAAAAACAGATAAATAGGAAATAGATCTTTTTCCAGATCAATCAGAAACAAGAGATAGAGGGAGAAGGGATGCAGGGGAGGGAAAGGATGGGAAAAAAGTAATTGAAGGGAAAATATGAAAATCAAGCTTTGGCAAATGGGAAGAAGACAGAGTTGGAACAGCAGGGAGGGGCGGGGGACGGGATTAAAAAAAGAATTAAGGTATGTTATATACATGGACCGGCTCCCCATGATAAATATAATCATTATGTACTGCACATACATGCTAATAAAAAAAGATGTTAACATTTACTCATTGGTAAATACAAAATTACCATATGACCCAGGAATTTCTCTAAGTATATGCTCAAGGGAAATGAAAACATGGGTAGAAAAACATGCCCATGAATGTAGCAGCATAACAGCCAACATGGGGAAAGAGCTAACTATCCATCAGCTGATAAGTAGATAAACAGAATGCAGTACATCCATACAGTGGGATACTCTTCCACAATCCTCAGGAATGAAGTACTGATACAGAGTACAGCCTAGATGAACCTTGAAATTCAGACCACATAGTAGGTGATTTATGTGAAATGTTCAGGTTAGGAAAACTAATAATGACACAAAGTAGATGAGTCATAGTATGGGGTTGGGGGTGAAAGATAAGGGGGAGGGTGATAGCTAATGAGTACAGGGTTTTTTTGAGGTGATAAAAGTGTTCTAAAATTGACTAGTGAAGGTTGCACAATTCTGTGAATATTCTGTGCTGAGAATCATAGAACTGTGTGAGCAATTTGTAAATTAATGAATTATGTTTCAAAAAGCATGAAAAAAGAATCTATTCAAACCCTATTTTCTTATGATAGAATAGTACATCTCTAAAAGGTAATCCTATTTAAGTTTTATAATATTCTGAGATTAAAATACTACAAGAAACCTTAAGTAAAGAATTACAGCTAAGAGCAAGGACAATAAAATCTGACTGCTTAGACTTATATTCTTGTTTTGCCAGTTATTATTCTGTATGATTTGGAGCAAGTAATTTAATCTGCAAAATAGGTATAACAAAATTACTATGTCATAGGTTGGCTAGAAAGCATAAGTGAGATATAAAGATGGAAGATGTTCAATATATGTTAGATTTTCTATTCTTATAAGTAGTATTTCTACTAGTTAGGGCCTAATCTTAGCAACCTACTGGAATTTTATTGTTCATAACCATTGGTGTAGAGACAGAGGAAGGACAAATATGGTCACAGTCTCAAGGACGTGGCATTTTTAATTACTAAATTTTGTAGTGTAGAACACAAGAACCATAGCAGGATGAAAGGAAAGACAATCACAGCCTGCATAAACAAGGGAAGTTGTTTGGTCCATTTGAGACATGAGCTGTAGGAGAAAGTGAATTTCAGGACAAGGTGGCAACTTGAACGTATCAATAGTGTCCAGTAACTGGATAGGCCTGGGTGAAATTCTGGAGAGAAATAGGCAACACCTTTAGATGGTAGGGCAGGCTCCTCCTATGTATGGTAAGTAAGATAAGACATGCTGCGGTATTAATGGTACTTTTTTTTTTTGGTACCAGGGATTGAACTTCGGTTCTTGCGCTTGTGCTTGCGCAGCGAACAGCGAAACCACTGAGCTAAATCGCCGACCCTATACTTTTAAAAATTATTTTCTGAGTGGTACTCCATTTTATAAAAAAAAACACATCTTCTTTATCCAGTCTCCAGTTGATGGGCATTTGGGCTGTTTCCAAGTTTTAGCTATCACAAACTGTGCTGCTATGAACATAGGCGCACATATATCAACTGTGGTATGATTCTTTTACCAATAAAAGAATTTAACACACACCAAAAAAAAGGAACTAGGAAATTTCTACATAAAAAAAAAAAATTTTCTTTTTCAGTGGTTTAGTTATTTTCATTTGCCAAATTACCACCATTGGGTAACAATGCTTCTTATGTTTGAGAGTTGTGCTAAATAATCAGTAATGGAATTTCTGATATTTGATCAAGTGGCAAAGTCCCTACTTTGGAGGGAAGTACCAAGGAAAATGTGTACTGGATAAATAAAAAAGACCAGAATGACTTTATGAAAACAGAGATGAGAAACAGAACTCAGTGGCTCTGATACAAGATTCTGTGGGTTGTAAGTGGTGAGTGAAGTGGGTGAGGAAGGGCAGGGACCCTGGCAGGGGTGTGGTCCCTGTGACGAGGCCATCTGTGTTTGCTGTAGCCAGTGGGTGTAGTGAGCCGGAAATGGGGTGCTCCCATCTAAGCTTCCAATGCTTGCTCTCTGCAGAGAGAGGGAGATGGGGTGTGGTCTGTTGTCTTTCTTGATGATTTTATTTCAGAAGAATGAATCCCAGCCTTTGAGAACAATATTCCTTGGTAATAGAGGTTTACTTCTGAAAGGGAAAGATGAAGGGAATTAAGTGACATAGCAAGACCCTATCTCAAAAGTAAACAAGGGCTGGGACTGTAGGTCAGTATAAAGTCCCCAAGTTCAATCCCCAGTACAGCCAAAAAATAAGTAAATAAATAAAATTGAAAAAAATGAAATTAAAATTTCAATTTTGATAAAGTAAATGCTTTAAGAAAAACAAGGTTAGAGTCAGGCAGAAAAGTTAAAGTTGAGGTGAACATTAAGGACGTGTTGGTCAGAAGACACTTTTTAAGAAATTTTGTCCTATGGAATCAGCACTTGATTGATATGAAATGTATGTGTGCCATGAATTATTTTTAGGACAAAAATGTTCTGTTGTAATTATATGTAGGATAAACTAAAGAGAGATCATTCCTTTATTTTCAAAGTTCTTACATATTATTTTTTTCTCTTATCAGAAGAAAAACTGTGCCCTGTGGCTTTGCTTCTTCAGACCATATTTTAATGTGGAATTGAGTGTTGCATGCTAATATAAGTTGCATTTAACTTTCCATTTCCACTAAAAAAATTAAATGGACTTTCTGGCTGTACTGTTAATCATGGTAACTGAATGTGAATCTCAATGTGTTTGAGCTGATAGGACATGTATGACATTCTCAATTTTATCTCCATTCAAATACAACATTCTACATAGAATACTCATTTTAGTAATGTAGGACATTGTGGGTGACTCAGAAAACTAACAGTAGTAGGTAATCTTACAGTTCTATGGTACTTTATTATTTTTAATCACTTTTGAACACATAATCTTATTTTATCTTTCCAATAACGACTATGCTAGAGTTTATTTTACAGATGTTTTCCTGAAAGAGTTGAGACTTCACTCTTGGTTTGCCGCTCCTAGTTTAATGTCTAGTGATCAAATCTAAATAATATTTTCCAATCTAGATAATCAGCTTGAGTTTGAAAATTGCTATGCTTTCCTTTTTAAAGTGATAAATTGGAATATTTCTCAAATATTCATTTCACATTTGAATACAGCATTAGGAAGGCCTTGTAATTATTGAACACCATTAAATTGGTTGGGTCTTCTGATTGTCAGCATTAGAATTAATGCTGACATGTGATTTTAAAAAAACAGAGATATTTTCAAAATGAAATAAGACTAGCCAAATCTTATTTTGTATTCTGCTAGAATGGCAACTCAAAAATATCCTATGAGATTGATAATAAGGAATTACTTCTGGAAAATTCTGCATAGCTTTGGCATTTCTTTGAGAAACTTTCTCTGGGTATATTATAGTAAATATTTACATGTTGTTAAATATCCAGAAAGAAGCTATGAGAAACACTGTGGATGTAGGTAGAAAAACATAATTGTTGAAAATTTCATTCTGAAATAAACATCAAAACAGTGTCGTAAAAAGAGCCTTAACCTGATTGTTTGCATGTTAAATATTTTTCCTGCCGCCAGGCAACCCTGCCCAGCCTACATCTCTCCATTACATGAATCCTTACCAGCTGAATGCCTATGGCATGGCACTGAAAGCCGTGGGAGAGATCGTCCAGGATTATGACAGTGATAAGATGTTCCCAGCTCTGGGTTTTGGTGCAAAACTGCCTCCAGATGGAAGGATATCTCATGAATTTGCTTTGGTAAGGATACATCAAAAAGATTTGATATTGAAAAAAATATGTTGTGTATTTTAATACTCATGTTTTCTTATTCTTTACCCTTTTATGTAGCAAAGCTTGGTGACCATAGACTCAGCTCACTTTTAGTAATTATCCATAAATCTGCCTGAGTGCATGCAGTTTATAAGTATGCAGTCTTTTCTGGTTATCAATTGCTGTATAACAAATGTCCCTAAAACTTAGCGGTAGACAACCACGTCATTCCATTATGCTCCTGACTTATGGGTCAGGAAGCACGCACGTGACTTGTGCTCCAGCAGCATCTAATGGGAGAAGCACATTTCTCCTTTTCAGCATCTGAGGCCTCCTCTGTGGCCTCGAATGGGAAGAGGTGGCTGGGATGGTTGGACCAGGGTCGTATCTCTAGGTCCTCTCCATGTCGTGTCATCTGGAACTAGCCTGTTCCCTAAGCTGGCATCTTCATGTCTAGGGCCTGACCTGGGGTGGCTGAGATGGTTGGGGCTACCTGGATGTCCCTCTCTTGTCACATGCTTCTGTCCGTGTGGTCCTCCTGGGCTTCCTCCTGGAGTGGCGGGCTCGGCATCATCAGACTTCCTACATGGCAGCCAGCTTTCCCAGGATGAGTATTTTTAAGTCTGAGACAGAAATGCCAACACTGTTTAGACACAAGTGTAGAAATGGCAAAATGTTATTTCTGCCACATTCTGTTGGTTCTATAAGTTGCTAAGGGCAGCCCGAGCTCAAGGTAGGGGAATTAATTTTCTTTTAAGTGGAAGGAATATCAAAGAGTATATGGGTATTCTTAATCTTCTCTTTCCTTATGCCTAAGAAAAAGAATGATTGTTTTAAAGTAAATTAGGTTTATTAATTTTCTTTGCTAATATTTCTTTGCCCCTTGTGTGTTTCCCTTTCTCTTTCCCACTAATTCTCTTATCATTTTTACCTTAATCTGTTCTTTAACTACTTATATGGTAGAGATTACTACGATTTTAATGTGTCCACTCCAAAATTCTAGTAATGCCCATGTGATAGCATTAAGAAGCAGGGCATGTAGAAGGTAATTAGGCCACAAGGTCACTTCCCTCGTAAATGGGCTTGAGGCCCTTATCAAAGATGCTTTACATGGTGCTTGTCCATCTGCCGTAAGCAGCCACAGCACTCTGCCTACCTGGAAAATTCAGCCTCACCAGACCACTGAACCTGCTGGAACCACGTTTGTGTTGTTTAGAAATTATCCAGTCTCATACATGTTCTTACAGCAGCACAACACACATAAAGAGATCATAACATTTTAAATCTATGAGAAACAGTCTGCCAAATCGATGATGGAAACAGCAATTATTATATCAGTGTTGACGATAATTTCTCAACTTTAGTACTGTTAGCTTTTTTTTTCAAAATACTTTTGTTTGCTTGTGTAAGATAGATCAGGGGTAAGTGATGTTCTGTGATATAGTATTAGATACACAATAATTACTGAGTTTTGAGATACATACTTTAGACTACCTTATATAATCTTCACAAAATTTCTGTCTGGCAGGTACATTATGGTGGACACACTGAACCACTAACACTGTCCATGGTGAGCAGGCGGCTTCCAGGAGTTCTATAACTCCACTAAGAAGCCCGAGATTGACTAGAGTTCCAAAGGACAGGACTTGAACCCAGATCAGACTTATTTTTGGGTCTGTGCTCTTAAACACTGTTTATTAAACTATGTCTTATAAAGGCAAGAGTAATCCTATCACTCGGATACATGCTTTAGCAATTCAAATACATATACATGGATATGTATTTCAAGATGCTTTTATAGGAATATATTTCCTCTTTCTCAAAGATATTTTAGGAGTGCTTTTACTTCTTTCTTCCTATACTTATTCTTGCTTTTCTATTCCATCACCCACACAATTTCAGGAAAGGTTGCCGGAGGGCTTAATTCTTTCTTCCATGAAATACCTCACATGTCACACTCCCAATGTCACATAAAAATGAGTATCTGTTGGGATTTGGTTGTGTCTTAAAGAATTAAAATCTCCCAGAAACTTATAAAAGCATGAAAATCACTGATGTGATCCTCAATCTTAAGTGCCTCAGGAAAAAGGTCATGAGTTATTTTAATGCTTTGGAAAAGAAATAATTGTGTTAAACTAAATAAGGTTTATTAATTTTCCTTCTACATATTTCTTCTCACCTTTGTGTATAATCTTTTTCTTTTCTTTCTCCCTCTACCTTTTCCTTTCCTGCTTTTTTTCTACCCCCATATTCATTCCTTGAGGCCAAACCTATAACATAACAACTGCTGAGGAAGGATTTGTTATTATTTGCACCTTAACTGCTCTGAAAACTCAATTCATAGACCTGTGAGTCTATGGAAAAGTCTCCCAAATTGCTGAGGAAACAATGGCTGTGTTGATCATGTTAAGGATATCTTAATTTAACTGGGAAAGGGAGTATATATCTATAACCCCAGACCTCTAGGAGGCTGAGATAGGAGGATAGCAAGTTTGAGCCTACCCTGGCCAATTTAGTGACTTGAAGAGACCAACTCGTTCTCAAAACCAAAGAATAGAAAAAGGGCCAGGAATGTAACTCAGTGGGCAAACCCTGTGTTCAATCCCCAGTATCAACACACATATCAACAAACACACAGTTCAAAAAAAGTTTAAACTTTAGTATCGCCAAATTATATTGCTTTAATTTTTCAAAGAACTTTTATTTTCTTAGAAAATTAGGACAAATAAGGGATAAGTAAGCCTTTAGTGAAATAATATTTGATTTAATGCCTGCTAAGGTATTTTGTTACATTCATCATAAACACTACAACATACATGTATAGATACTGACAATGAGAAGTATAAAAATGTGAGTCACAAGTCAGGCTGATAATAAACAACCTGCATTAACAAGCCCTCATATTCCCATGGTAAGGGCATCTGATACGAGTTCACTGCCATTAGTCTTCTCATCGAATTAGAATATTTTTAGATATCAAAGGAGGCATATTTGAAAATTAAATAATCTTTAAAAAATTAGCTTTTTTAAAGAAGATGTTGAAATTGAGATTTGCTTTATCAAAAGAGTCTCAGTAAACTCAGTCTTTCATGTGAGACATGTACAAGAACAGATACTATGGGAAAAGAAAGGAGATGGGGAAGTAAAGTATTTTCTGCCACTTTGACACTTCTGGTTGTAAAAACTGTGAGTCATTGCTCTCCTATCCTAATAGTCTTCAGTGGCTCCATCTGGAGCTGTACTGAACTGCAATCGTGTGGGCCTCTGGAGAGTATTTCTAAAGGGCATGGAGCTGGAGCCCCGTAAAGATGGTCTTCCACATTGATCAGCAAAATGCTACACCTCTGCAACAAGAGCTCCTTCTAAATATCTAAAAGTGCTTGCACAGTTCTCACTGATTTTGGCATTTGTAGAAATCTGTGTAATTCAGTATTTCTGTTTATGTCTTTTCTTCCAAGAAGACATAGAGAATTGAATAACCAAGAGTCTTTAACACCATACTGTGAATAAAATAGTAGCTCAGTAGATATTTGTTCATAAAAGAAGCCACCCTCCCAACTTTTCTCCATGGTAAGCAGTCTGAGCAGGAACAGATACATTTCAGGGTAGAGCAACAACCCCTTCAAGCTTCTCTCTAGTACTTGTCAGTTTGTTAGCCCTGTGAAAAGTGCCACAGGCTATGGGAGCAACAGAAGCTATGGGATTGCTGCATGGAACTGAATCCAAATTCCAGCATAAGCTCCAGGAAAACCACAGGGAGTAAAATGGGTGAGAACTGGACACTGCTCCCCACTGAGGTCTGTGTGGTGGGATTACTTCTCTATATGCTGATGGGATAATTTTCATCACAGTTCTTTGTAAATAACAAGGGGAACTGAGCACAGCAGGTCACACCTACAAGCTCAGCACTCCAGGAGGCTGTGACTGAAGGACCACATTTGAGCCTGAGCAGCTTAGAGACTTAGTGGGACCTTGGTTCAAAATTTAAAAACGAGTGAGAAGCTGAGGATGCAGCTCAGTGTGAAGGCCCTGGGTTCAATTTTATGCCAAAGAGGGAGAGAGAGAGAGAGAGAGAGAGAGAGAGAGAGAGAGAGAAATGAAGGGAGGATGGGAGGTGTGGAGGGAGGAGCAAAGAATTAAAAGAGAATTATAAAAATTTTGTAAAGTTATAAAATAGGGTATCCACTTTGTTTTTCATTAATAAGCAATAAAATGAAGTGCACTTATTTTTTAAAACATCCAGTTTTATTTTTTGGCACCCTGACACATAAACTTTGTAACTGCCTTTGACGTCATTTTGTGACTCATCACAGCTCCACACAGGAAACTCTCATCTTGGGAGCTATACCAAATTTAAAGGAATCCTGATATAATACAGCCCATGTATTAAAAAGAAGATATGAGTAATGTTATAAAATATTCTTATCCAAAGGCTTTGAAGAAACCTTAGAACAACTTATTGTATCAGGACGGATTCAGAAATTAGTGCTTTAAAAAATACATAACAGTGGACAGAGTATCCAGTGATTATCTTTCCACTACTGCAAGAGAGAAAAAATGGTGACCTTGTTGTAATTCCAGTTCCAGAGGGATAGAGAAAATATTTTTACAGAAATACAAACTCTCAGTAAAATGTTAAAATGCTGGTTGAAAAGCAGCTCAGAACTACCCTATTTTGCACTTGTTCCCTTTTAAGGCTGATATATAATACATTTTATATGTCCAAAATCAGTAATGAGTTTTAATTTTAATTAGCTTCATACTCTATCAGGGGAAAGGAGCACCATAAAATTTTATTTAAAGAAAGGTTAAATTAGGTCAGCTCAGATTAACATTAAAAGCAACCATTTATTGCCTTGTGCTAAATGTTAAACTTTCCTTTAACATTCTAATTTCGGAAAACTCATGTAACCAATTTTACTATGTAAATTGGTCTTTTATGATTTTTATATTTTAAAGCATTATGTCATGGTTAATAAAAATGTGTGAAAAAAAGATAAAACTAAAAAACGGTATATACTGTTCTCTTCCAAATGATGAGATTGAAGTGGTTGGTAACATGTGGTTCAGTTTCCAGGACACCCAGACTTGCAAAATATTGATGATATCGGAATGTGGTTCGCATACTGTGGTTAAGAGACAGCTCTAGAATCAGACTGCCTGGGTTCAGATCTTTTGGATATCCTACTTGTGTTACCTTGGGCTAGCAAAACTCAGCTCTTCACTTTCTTCGTCTACAAAGTGGGGATAGAGACATTACTTCACCTACCTTTTTTAGGGTTGTTATATAATATATGTAAATACATTAGTGTAAAGCTTTGTGCATAGAATTTATCAAATTTTGCTTTGTTTTTTTTTTTTGTACCGGGGATCGAACTCGGGTCCTTGCGCTTGCGCAGCAGGCAGCAAAACCACTGAGCTAAATCCCCGGCCCTATCAAATTTTAATTATGAGTTGTGATTGAGTAAAAAAATACATGCTAAAATTTTTGCTAACTATGTTTATATGTAGTTACTGTCAATGTGTTTGAAAATATACCTATGACATTTTGAATATGCCACTTCCAGAGGTAGAGCTTAATTCTAACTCTTACCTTGAGTGTGGGCGACACTTATTGACTCATTTCTAATGAATGAATTGAAGTAGAAGTAATGGTGAACATCTTCTGATAACGCCTCCTAAAAGGCATTGGGGTTTTGTTCTTGCTATCTCTTGGATACCTCATTCTGGGCGAGCTGGCTGCCATGTTGTGAGACGCATTCCCATGGGGAGTCCATTTGGCCTCTTGCCTGGTGCCACATAAGTGAGTCTTCTTGGAAGTAGACCCTCCAGCCCCATCAAGCTTTCAGATGCCTGCAGCTCATCAGTATTTTGACTACAAAATCTTCACAGAATCTTTTTTACATTTTTTACTATAACTTTCTATAGAATGGCAACCCTCAAAACCCCTACTGTGATGGTATCGAAGGAGTCATGGAGGCTTATTACAGGAGTCTGAAATCTGTGCAACTCTATGGTCCAACCAACTTTGCTCCTGTAATTAACCATGTGGCAAGGTAAGTGGAGAGGAAACAAGGTATTTATTCTTCTATATGGGATGATTGTGAAAGTATACCATTATTGTTAACATGACTCCACAGATAAGCAGTTTTTTTATTATTGTGATTTTTTTCTAATTTATGTAAAGTGAGAGGAAAGATGCACTTGTCATTCTCCTGCCTTTGCCTTGCCAAGTGCTGGAATTACAGGTGTCCACCACTACTCTGGCCCCAAACCAGTTTTAACTGTGCACTTAAGTGAGCAAATGTATCAACAAGGATAGGTGGCTCTGTTTGACTTTCTTTTGTGATATTTTCCTTTGTAACAGTGAGAAAGAAGTTTTAAAGATACAGGGTATCATAACACAGTGACCTGACATCAGATTATTGTCGTTGGACTTTTATCTCCACCACAAATGTCTGTTCTCTGTATCCATTCTGCCATCAGCAAAATAGGAAGAATAACATTGCTGTCAACTCTGAGAGCTACTGTGGAAATTAAAAGAGATGAACCATGTAACAACAGTGAGAATATTTCCAGAGATGATTCATAGGCTCAGTGGTTTTATTATCACACTTACGGAAGAGATGAAATAACACATTCTATAAATTAATTCAAAAATTAGTTATGCAAAATCCAATGTAAGTTATTTTCTGAAAAATAAAAGTTAATTTTAGCTATTTGTCTCAATCCTATGAATTAATATTAGTGAAAAAATAAAAATATCCAATAGATAGAAATTGATTGATCACTCTTCCAAACTGAATATTACAGCTTCAAGACAAGTATCTCATTAAGGATAGGAAACAAATGACTGACTGTTAGGAAACAGTGAATTTTATCTAAGTCAAGTGAAGAAAATAGTGAAATTTCTATAATAACTTAAAATGATACTTGATATTTCCTTTGGTGTATTGGTTTATTGGTAAACTATACCAACAAATAAAATTTATTTCAGAATATTTGATATTATATATAAATTTTAGATTAATAAAAACTTGAAAAATAAAAAGAATTTGTAATGGTAACACCATATTTAAGTAGAAACTGAGATTAGTCATGTGATAGTTAAAACTCCATTTTATTCAAACTATGTATACATACATGATTTGCTTAATATTTTTCTTTCTACTATTACTAACAAATGAGATCTGAGAATACTGTTATAAACATTAGGTACCTTATTAAATTCACATGTGAAAGCACTTTAAAATTATTTCACTTGTTTTCCATTTGTCTTCAATATAAACTTTAATGGTAGGTAGTACATGTTTTTCTTTAGTAAGTGTGATGATTAGTGTCATGTGTCAACTTGGCCACATTATAAAACCCAGTTATTTAATCAAATACTAATCTAGGTACTGCTGTGAAAGTATTTTGTAGATATGGTTAGCATGTACAAATGACTTTAAATAAAGGAGATTCATTGAATTAGTTGAGGCCCTTACAAGAAAAAACTGGTTTCTTAGGCAAAAAGAATTCTGTTTCCAAAGTGCCAACCCGTCTGACAAATTTCACACTTGCCAGCCCCTCCAGTGACCCAGGCAAATTCCTTGAAAAGTGTTTCTGTATTTCTTTGTGTGTATCTTTCTGTTTCTCTGGAGTGCTCTAAAATAGTAGGTGTCAATCCCAATCACATTTTCCACAAGATTGACTACACATCATCATTCAAAAGTTGCTTTAGCTTCCAGGTGTACACTCATCAATCGATATGCATGGCTTTCAGATAACCCAGTTAAACAAATAAATATGGATTTCTCAGTATATGCAAAGTATTGTGCTTTCATTATCAATGTGTGCACATACATAAATATACAACTAATGACAAGGAATAATTCCTCCCTTCCATGTAGAAAAGATCTATGTGTAACAATGCAGTAGCATTAAATTTATACTATAGTGATGAACATATATGTAGAAAGATATCACAGGTCAGAAGAAGCCCTGATTCTCAGTGAGGGAGCTGCAGTATGTTTCAGGGAATGTGGGAGGAAATGGGGTTGGATGAGTGAGTGGCAGTCGGGTATGGGAAGTTCTTGAATGCTAAGCTAAGCCTTTGTGCTTAAACTTATGACAAGGCATCAACAGATGTTGAGTAGGATTTTTACGTCATTTGAAATCTTCCCTGGATAGTTGGGGAAAGAAGATTGGGAAAGCAAGAAATAAGAAGCAGGGGGTTAGGAAGCATCACTCTGCTTTTGCTAGGAGCAACCTTATTTGAGAATTAGCAAATACTGAGAAAAACAAAGATGGCAGAACACCATGTAACCTGTAGATTTAAAGTTAGTAGAAATTTACCTAGAAATTTTATAACTACAATTGTAACTTTTACAATAGAGATATACCAAGATGAAAAATACAAAATTAGCTGAGTGTGATGGCACACACCTGTAATCCCTGCATTCGGGAGGCTGATGCAGGAGGATTGCTGTGAGTTCAAGGCCAGCCTTGGTTACATAGCAAGACCATCTTGAAAAATAAAACAACAACAAAAAAAACTCAAAAATTAATTTGTAAACACTAATGAGCACATTTATATTAGCATGAATTCATGCAAAAGATGTCTTGTCAATTTTGTCTTATCTTTTTATAAAAAAGTCTTTTGTATGCTATAAGAGAATTAACTGAAAATTTATAGTGTGCATTAATATATTTTTTATTCTGTTTTATTTTATAGCCATCAATTAAAACATAGCATATATATATATAATATGTATATTTCTTATATAATCTAATGTAATAAGGTAGGATACGCTTTTCAAATGATAGGAAATGACCTCTTAGTGGATTGTGAAGTCAATTATGTGGGTCAAAATATAAACTAGCAACCAAAAAAAGAATAGCATACCATAGAAACAAAGATAAATGTGAGGTGAGAATATTATTATTTCATATTTTTTGGTGGTGCATGTACAGGGCTGAGATAGAAGATTCATATTTTAGTACAAATTGCAGATTTGAAATGTTGGGATGTTCAACTCATTTCTGTCCTTATTAATCTTTCAAAAATATTACTTGTTTCTATGGCACGTGCTTATTGGCATATTGCTGCACATTGTAAGTAAATCTAAATTTCAAACAATCTGTAATTTATTTCCAAATTAAGTGTAGTTAATAAAGAGACCACACAATAAACAAATGTATCTTTGTAAAGCATTAATTCTCTCGAAGTTAAGAAATACAAAACAAATGTGTATATATTATAAAGTAATCACTTCTCAGCCTTTTGGCTAAGATCAAGTGTATTATAAAGTAAAATGCAAAATTCTTGAGTTTTTAAAATATAACAACAAACCAGAAAAATTCCAAGTTTACTATGATCTGCTTTAGTCTATCCCCACCTCTCTTCGTGGTATGAATATAGTTTTCTCTTAGACATATATTCCAGAAAATCAAAAGAAAATCAGTTAAGCCACTTGCAGTGGAATTTTAGATGAACACATAATATTCACCTCTCTGTACTGGTTTTTAATCTGGTAGAATTTTCCATTTTAAAGAGAACAATTTGGTAAGAAAGTCATAAAAACAAAACTTTATTCAGAAACGTTTCCTCTACTATTTCTAGCTTTCCATTAATCACCTGAAATATAAAACTATGTTTCTGAATTATGGTTGATAAGAAATGGTTTTTAAAGTAGTGGCTAAATATTAATAACTGAATTCATGAAGGCAATTGCTAGATTTCTTTTCTTAACAAAAAGTCAAGTAGGAGAGTAAGTTTCTCTCTGCTTTGGAATATTTTCCATTGGTTGTATTACCATCAATGAATACAGATTCTTTGAGGTCCAGGACAAGTTGTTCAGTACCACAGAATCTTTCTGACTGTACATTGTGGCATTATTCCAACCCTCTCTTCACAAGCATGAGTAAACACAGCACTTCACTGTATTCTCTTCTTCATTCTCTAGAATTGCCACTTTATAACTTTTAGTTCTTCATATGGTTGCTAATTCTGCTAAGAAATAAGTTGTGCTCTGAGATGATTTCCTATGTGTCTGTCTCCACCCTATCCAAACAGGATCTCTTTGGTCCTTCAGGAGGGAAGCTATTTTATTGGCTAATCAATGGAAATTTTCTTGAATCTGTTTCTATCTGATCCGGTCGATAATACTTTAGAAATGTAGGCCAAGGGCTTATTTACTATCTTTTCTCATAAAAACACCAGAGTGTTTACTCATCACTGGACATGAACTACATAGCAATCATTTACAAAATTCATGAAATTTATCCTGTTGACAGTATCTAGATACCTGAAATATAGAACATCATAGGAACAGAAGAAATATAATATACAACATATTCATAAAATCTTTCTCTAAATTATCAAGTTCTATTTGGTGAAAATTCTTAGAAATTCTTGAGGCACTAGAATATGTTATGATGATCCATAATTTACTTGATTATAATTCTCACTTCCCATCTTATATCAAACACATATTAAGAACTTAAGCTGAACACAGTGGCCCACACCTGTAATCCCCAGTATTCAGGGGACTGAGGCAGAAGGAACACAAGTTTGAGGCTCATCTGGACAACTAAGCAAGACCTTGTCTCAAAATTTAAAAAGTAAAAAGGGTTAGCTGGAGATATAGCTCATTGTGAAAACCCTAAGTTCAATCCCCAGTTATCCAGTAAAGAGAACTTGACTTGCGGGTATGTCAAAAGGTCTTTCTTCTATTGCATTTTTATATTGAGGTGGAATTACTATAAAAATTAACCATTTGAATTTGTACATTTCAGTGACGTTAAGTATATTCACATTGTTGTGTGTCCCTCAGCTCTATGTGATTCCAAAGCAAAAGTCATTTTTTATTATTGCTAAAATTTATAAAACACCATTACATATTGAGTAGCAATTTACTAATCCATGCAAAAATACAAAGCTGGAATATTATCTCAGTTTTCAAAGTTAGAAAGTTCAGATACCTTAAGTAAATTATTGAAGATCATACACACAATGTGTTGCTTAGTTAGAAGATGTCTGTTTCCAAAACCAGGTTCATCCCTTTGTTCTAAACAAACCTTCATCTTGGTAAACTTTATTAGTGTACAGACTTCTCGGTCAGCCACATATTTGTGTGCTGGCAGGCACTGACATTGCCAGCATTCTAGTGTGTTATTTCAGAAGAATATGTACTCAAGATTTTGCTTAATGTAGGCTTCTAAAATACTTTAATATTTTAAGATCAAAAAAGTTTTTTGACTCTTCCAAATTGTTACATAGCACCATCATGCAGAGAGAACTTGTTTTATTTTCTGTGGCATTCCTCACTGTCCTCTTGGATTTCAGATATGCTTCTTCTGTAAAGGACGGTTCCCAATACTTTGTGCTCCTGATTGTGACGGACGGTGTCATCTCAGATATGGCTCAGACTAAGGAGTCCATAGTCAATGTGAGTAGGGGTCAAGCATTTTGGGCTAGGTGACAGAATGGCGCTTTTATTCTAGGTAATTTAACAGTGAAATAAAATGCCCCTACCGTTGTTACAGATGGTAGTTTTCACCTTACCCAGACCTCTCACACACATCTGTCCCACTGATCCACAAGGACCAAGCTAGAGTATGTATAGTTGAATAGGAGCACAGTTCTCAAGTGTGTGTGTGTGTGTGTGTGTGTGTGTGTGTGTGTATGAGAGAGAGAGAGAGAAGAAGAGAGAGAGTCTGTTTGCATGAGTGTATTTGATTAATAGATTAGTTTGATGAACTTGCATACAATCTTCTGACCTGTACAGGTTATTCCTTAACATTTACCCATCAGTGACATGAGAACTTTGCTAGCTAATTCCTGTTTCTGTAAAACTGAATAGGAACTGGACTTGATTTATGTATGTACTTTCCTGCTCATTTTAATTCCTACTCATATGCTTGGTGTTTATGATTTAATTATCTTCTTTAAAAATTATCTTAAAAAATCTGTATTTCTTAAATGTTAGTCTATTAAAATTATATCTGATTCTACTCATGCCACAAACTTGACATTTAAAAATGAGTTGTGTGAATAAATGGCTTATCAAGCCTCACTATTTTTAGTAACATGGAGAAATATAATTAGCTGTGATAAGAGAAAAATAGTTACATGTCGGGAAAAATCAGATCCTTTATAGTTCTTTTTAAAGAAAAACCAAATGTAAAAAGGAGAGGATATAAAGTCATTCAAGTGTGTTTATGTTTATTTATTTTTAACTAGATACATTTGAGTTGAATTTGTCTTGATTGCCTTTATGTTCTGGTCAGTGGCATTAGTTCACACTTTAAACTCTGGATTAATAATTTAGACATGGTGCACCGGGAAACAGTTATTCTTAGTTTCTTGACCTTCATAGCTGAAGCTGTGGTTGCCATAGTTTGCCATCTATTTGCGGCTGGGGTTCCCAGTCTTGCCATTTAATTATTTAATAATTAAAGTGATACATATAATGAAAAAACACATTATAACATCAAATTTTAGTATCCCTCATGATTTCCTGGATATTTAATAAATTAACACAAAAAATAAGTTTCTGTGAAAATCATTTCTTTATACTTGCTATTTACTGAGACATGAATTTTTCTAACCATCTATAACTCTGAGCAAGGTAGAGTACGGTACACTGTTTTGTGGGGCTCATACTGTTTTTTCCCATTGGCAACTGATAGATTTTGTTGAGAAAGAACATGAAAAAGAAACCAAAGATACTGTCAGCTGAGGAAGGTTTTGGCTTATGGTAGCCAATGAAATCATATGCCTGCCCCTTAGCTTTTTAGCTGAATTTATGTAGAAGAAATCATAGCTGAAGAATAGATTAGCATATGCACACAGTTTGTAAAGGATATGAGTAAAATTATGCTGTTAATTTTGAATATGAGAAGAAGTTATCAGTCTGCCTTAAAATTCAGCATATTTTCTTCTTCTTAAGAACTCAATTTCTTAATTGACACTGAACTGTTTTCTTTTTGAAGGCCTCAAAACTTCCAATGTCGATAATTATAGTAGGTGTTGGGCCAGCAGAATTTGATGGTGAGTAGTAAAATTTCAATTGTATTCCTTGGGAGTTTATTTAATCTGATGTATAACATTCTTAGCTTCCTTTTATTATTTTTTCCATGTAGAAGAATATGATTGTTTTGTTTACTATGTCCTTGTAGACATAAATATGGATAGGTCATGAGGATGTCTATTAAGGTAAGCAAAATAAACGATTCTCTCATCTGAGTAGGACATTGTCTCTCTATAGATTTTCAACATGTAGCTTGACATTTCATTAGAGACATGTGGCTTGTACCTCAAAATAAGACTGACAAGGTAATAAACTGAGTTTTAGTTTGGAAGGCAAAACACTCTGGGCTCACTGAAAACTTTAAAGATGAACACTAAATTAATAAATCATTAAATTAAGAAAAGAAATGTTAACATAAGCATAATACGCTAGTTTAATAAGTTTCCAGGCCCTAGCTATTTGATGGACATTAGCTTTATAAATAAGGAAGTTCTGTCATGTAAAGGAGCAAAGTAAAATGAAAAATGAAACTGACCAGCTGAAATTTAATGAGCTATAATTAAGCTAAATTGGCTCACTGAGTAGTGTTCTGTTCGCTCAGGCCTTGTTTAAGTGCAAATTATGTGACAGGTGTTTGTATTACTCATGATCTGGGTTAAACTGCTTTAAGGATAATCAGTTTCTGGTCATCTGAGGTGAATTCTTTTCAGACAAGTTTGTGCTGAACAGCAATTGTATGACCAGATAACATTCACCTGGTTGAAGTTTTATTTGTTTGCTTGCTTATTTGTTTATTAACGATGGCCATTTATTTCACTTGGAACTTTGAATATAAGAATAGTTTAGAATGATTGGAGCCACTTTTGGTAAATTATCCATTAATTTATCTACATAGGTGGCTAAAGTGTGATTGTCACTGGGGTGACTCCTGCACACACACACCCCATAAGGAAAATATGGATCTGTCAGTCTCAGGTAAAACACTACAAGCAAAGCTGACCCTGAGAAGGCTAAGCTACATCTTTGTTTTTAATGCTTTCCATACTTGATCATCTGCATTTAATCAGTGATCCGCAAACTTCATGTTTGCTAAGCTAAAGTAACTCATATTTTCCTCTTTGGGTACTGTTGTCTCTTGCATCCAAAGGATTCACACTCAGGGTTGTATATCAGGTCTCCCAGACTCTCTTGGAAGTTCCTCTGTTAGGTGCATGGGCTCAGAGATGACAGACTCCATCCCTTCTTGTTCAGGAGCCTCCATCCATAACTCATGAGCACAGAGCCCTGATCTTCCTAGTGTATATTTCTGGCTATACATTTCTATGCAGACCAGCAGGCACAGCTGTTTGGGTACTGTATTCTTCAAATGGTCACCCCTACTTTTGTTCCTAATGAATTCCTTAGGGTTTGAGGTTTAACAATTCATTCTTTCCTGAGGTCTTGAACTAACTGAAAAACAAGTGTAGGAGTCGCTAAAAGCAATACCAGAAATGAATTTAAGATTTTTGTTAACCTGTGGACAGGCAACTTTTCATTGTTTTCACCCCCAAAGATCCCATGTGTTCACCCTTATTTCCCAGCCTCCTGTGGTAGGGTAGAACTTGGCTCACATTGGCTCCTTTGGCTCCAGGTGGAAGAGTAAGTGAAGATTCTAGACAAAGAGGAAGTTGCTTTCTCAGTACAAGTTCCTCCCAGAAATTAGAGTGATGGTTTCCTCTGGGAACATGTGAACAAGGAAGTAGGGTCCTGCTCTAGGTAGCTTCTGCTTTCACCATGACAAGTTTTAACAGGATGGAGAAAATTCCATGTCCTGAACTAAAAAAAAAGTCATTTATCCTGCTAGGAAACAATACTTGCTTCTCTAAAGTATTTTTCTTTCTTTCCTCTCAAAAGAGATCTCTTCTCCCATAACTGAGGAGAAAAGGGAAAAAAAATACTCATGTTTAATACAGAAAGTCTCTGAGTTACAATTACCTTGACACAGATCTCTGTCAGCACTACCAAATTTGCTGTAGTGTTCACCTAGCCCACATATAAACTGACATAGGTAAAAACTGAAATCTCAATTGCAGATTGTGTCAGGTAACCATATAAATCCACACCTACACATTTTTATCCAGAAAGACATTGTGTGGGCAAGAAATGCACTATTTTGCAGTCCGTGCTTTGAATAAATTATAAAATTAGTGAATATTCATATTTATTTCTATAGTCTAATAAGAAAAATTTTAAATGCTCTGCATAATTTTCCATAGCGATTTTCACTTCTCTATAAAGTACCTCCATTAAAAAGAAAGATTCTCAAAGCAAGACTTTGTTTTATCTATAAAGGGCAATCAGATTCAAGTAAAGCAGGATCTGCTACCTGCTTTGATTCAAGTTAGAGGAATGGCTAAGTAGAATGGATTCTACTGTCCCAGTATCTCCCATAGCTGGAAAGATGTACATCTGCCTCTCATACACCTCTTCTAGGAGAGGTACTAGTAGGAGCTGGGACTGAAAAACTGGAGAGTGGAGTAACCCTCCACCTCTTACACATCATCTCTTCTTGCTCTTAAAGGTATAGCCTTCAGTTCACCTGTAAGGTGAGCGTATTCCACAGACTCTCATTTTAGGATTACTTGCATTAGTCATTGTCTTCATTAATGGGCATGAAACACTCTCAAAAGACCAATGGAGACTGTAGAGGATTCTGGACGTTGAGACTTAGGTTGTCTTCTGATTCTTGCTTCCCATTTTAGAGGAAGTATAGGGTAATTTATGTAGAGTATTAGGATAAAAGGAAAAGTGTCTGTGTTTGTTGGCGTTTAGAAATCAGTGTACAATTATGTTGGAGTAGTGTGAACATTGTAAAAGCAAACCTGGGTGAAAACAGAAATTAATTATTGAAAATATTTAAGCACCCTACTTACATGTCTGTGAAGCAGAGGAAAAAAAATAGGTCTTGTGTATTTTGAATACATTGATTACCTTACTTGTTGCAATGCATACATTTTACAAAATTATGACATACTATGTACCTAAGCATATCTTTGGTGGTTCTCTACTAATTATATAAACTAGCAGTGGATTAGCCAAATCATTCCTTGTGAACAAGTGTAGAAAGATGAAATTTTTAAAGGCGTTTATTAACCCAAATGAATTATCCAAATACTAAAGAAAATTGTGAAGAAGGGAGGATTGTATTCTGATTAAGTGATATTTTAGTTTGAGGGGTAAAGAGGCAAACATTATACAGGTTTTCTGGAGTCTGGTAAATGTCATGTGTATACAAAATGAACTATCAGTAACAGAATTATACTTTAAGCACAAATGAGCGTCTCTCGTGTAATTAGATAATTCTTACTAAAAGCTTAATAAACTCTGGAAATTTTCTTAATTGAAGCATAACACTATGGGGCACAAGCTATCCCTTTATATCACAGCACTACCAAGTATCGGCTGATCTATACAATATTGAAATTATTTCATACATAATTAAAAGATCATACTTGATTCAGTCAATTCAAGGACTGAGAATCGCACTTTGTATTGTAATTGATTCATAAAGTAAAATTAGGTACCATATATATATAGCTTTGTTGTTTCTCAGTGAGCATGAAGTCTAACATGTATTGAAAATTTTATAATTACTGCCGAGTTTCTTAACGTTAGAAAGAAAAATTAAAACCAATGCTACAAGGATAGAACCTGTTCCCTGGAGAGAGGAACCAAGTTTGTTGCACAGTGCATTGGCCCTGCCTCTCTTTCAAGGTCAAAGTTTTGCCTTGCTTTTGTCTATGAAATGTGCACTCATTCAATGTTGTGGGAGAAGTGAATGAAGAGATGATACCAAATGGCTTTCTGTAATGACATAGACATACCTGTGTGTGTGTGTTTGCATATATGTAGATATGTGTATAGAGATGTGTATGATGTTTTTCCCCACAGTTTTAGTATTTGACTAAAATGTGTTGAATTGATCATATTTTATTTTCTAGCAATGGTTGAATTAGATGGAGATGATGTAAGAGTCTCCTCCAGAGGAAAATATGCTGAAAGAGATATTGTACAGGTAAGAAACTAAACAAAAATGATCTGTTTTGTTCATTATAAAGAGCCCTGTCTTCTCTAATTTGTAAAAAGCGACTTATATTGAAAGAAAGAGTTTTAGTTTCTGTTTAATTTATGACTTTCAGGAACTAGAAGAACACTCAATTATTTTTCCCTTTACTTCTGGTTCACAATATATAAAGTGGAATTGCTAAAAAGTGTCTTTTCCTATATTCCCTATTATCAGAAAATATCATTACGATCTTTAGTAACATGAGAAGCCTGGAAACATTACAGACTTTTTAATGAGGCTTATCTATTTATTCTTTAGTCCTTAAGAAAAACTAAGAGTGTGTGTGTGTGTGTATGTATATATATACATACATATTTTTATTTTCATTAAAAATGTTTGCAGTACAAAAGTGTGGGTAGTTGGCATGTGGACATAACACATTTTAATTCTTTTTATGTCTCCTTATCTTCCCTTTTCTCTTCATTCCCTCCATCTCTTGGTCCCATTACTAATTGCAAAAGGTATATCTCCCTGTTTCCTATAATCTATTATTTTGGCCTTTAAATTATACTTTGGGTTTCTCATATAAAAGTATTTAAGTTTGTGTATCTGATTTATTTCACTTAACATTATGATCTAAAGGTACATCCATTTTCTTACAAATGACTCAAATTCATCTTTCCTTATAGCACAGTAGTATTCCATTGTTTATAAATCCCACATTTTCTTTATCCATTCATCTGTTGATGGACAGACATACAGGCAGCATTCAAGATTTAGCTATGAGTTATGCTGCTATAAACATGGGTATACATGTATCACTGTAATATGATGTCTTTAACTCTTTTGGGGAGATAACTAGAAGGGGAATAGATAGAATATCTACACTGATTTTCATAGCCATTCTACTAGTTAATATTCCTACCAGCAATGTGGAAGGGTTCCTTTTTCCCCACAGCCTCACCAGCATTTCCTATTATTTAATATTGATAATAGTCATTCTTTCTGGAGTAAGATGAAATCTCAGTGTTGCTTTAATTTGCGTTTCTCTAATGACCAGAGATATTGAACATTTTTCATGAATTTATTGGCCATTTGTACTTCCGAGAAGTGTCCATTTAAGTTTCCTGGTTTTATTAAGTCTTTTATTTGGAAGGGTTCTAATTTTTAAATTCTTTATATAGTCTAGATATTTGTTCTCTGTTTGATATGTAGCTGGCAAAAAAATTTTTTTCCCTGTTCAGTAGGTTGTCTCTTCACTCTATGGGTTGTTTTCCTTGCTGTGAGGAAGATTTTTAATTTCATATACCACGTGTTGATTCTCAGTGTTATTTCTTGTGCAATTGGGGTTAAGACTATGTGTGTACTTATCCAAAGTAAATGAACTTAGTGTAAAATGCACCACAAAGATTGTAACTGTTGTCTTACTTAATTTCCTCATAGATTATGGTTAGAAAAGTAGAACAAGAGATTTTAAAGTTTGTCACACAGATATATATCATAATATATATTATACGGTTTATATAAATTTTACATATAGAAAATGTTAGAATTAAGAGAAATATTTTACTTCAGACTGTTATTTGGGGAGTGAATAGAAAGATAATGATAAGTAATAGGAATATAGATAACATTTATAATTGGCAGCAGGGTGGTCGCTCACTTCAGCACATCCTGTGTGTGGGGTGTGAGGAAGGAAGTGAAGCTCACCTCTTTAGACGGGAAAAGGAGTTGTGTCTCGGCATCACAGCAGCACGTGTTGGAAACATTCAGCGGCACAGTGGATTTCAGTCTTGGTTCCTAAATAATGACTTATATATTCACCCGTAATACAGCTATTAAGAGACTATTATTTGAAATCCTACAGAATTTGGTTCAGATCCTCACTTGGAATAACTTGGAAAAGCTCTCTAGATTTCAGTGTTCTGCAGGATAAATAGCAGCACTGTGAAAATTGTTATAACCTATACAAAATACATTCCTGAAATAGAACTTGATAAAACACAGCAAAAAATGAGTAAGGGAGAAAATATAAATTAATCTACAAATACGGTCACAAAAGGAATAATTTTTATTAAGGTAAAAAGTTGTTCTTCATCAGCCAGCAAAATTCAGTTTTTAATAACTACATGAATTTTTTAAAAGATAATTACTTTTCAACCTAATAGATTTGGCAGAATGAAAAACACATACATATAGTAAATGACTAAGCTACAAGGTTTTGAGAAAGAGAATGAAGTGACATCATTGTGTTTTTCCTTTAATTACTCACATAATTATTCATCTTACCCTTATCATAATTTAAGTCTAAGTAATTATACTTTACTTAATAGCTGTCCATTATATCAGGCTCATAGTTTCAAAAGAAATCAGATTACAGAGGGAAGGTATGAATTTGAAGTCCTTTAAAATTTGTTACATTGCTTTTGTGATGCATTTTTATAAAATTAGCTGAGGAAGCCTCTTATCTCATAGTTTCATTTAAATGATTTTTAAGAGAAACTTATTATTACTTTGTCCCTTAGGAACTAGCCAAGATCGCTCACATCAGTAAAGTTTCCTTGACAAGCACCAGTATATTATGTCAGTGAAAACTAAGGGTCATGGCTATTTGCATTTATAAAAATTTAAAGTGTCCTTGATTATAAAGTTAGTCTCAATGGATATACTGCACTGGACAGAATATTGAGATAGGATCCAGACAATCTATCAAAGTATAATTGTGTAACTCTGAACTTGAACCAGTCATTAAATCTCTGTTAGCTTTTTATTTCATTATCTGTAACTTCAAAGTTCTTTCACTGTTCCCACGAGGTTTCAGGTCAACAGATATATATTATCATATCAACATAGATATATCAGTATAATTATACGTTTCTATTTATTTAGTTAGTTAACAGCACTGGGGGTTGTAGCTAGGGCCTTCACACTGAGCTGGATGTCCAGCCCTTTTTTTTTTTTTCCGTCTGGTACTGAGGATCAAACTCAGGACCTTGCGCTTGTGAGGCAGGTGTGGTGCCACTGAGCTGAATCCCCAGCCCCACAGCCCTTTGTTTTGTTTTTTTAAAATTAATTTTATTGGTACATTTTAGGTATACAATATAATGCCATTCATCATTGGAAATTTGCACCTTTACATAATCTCTCTTGGTTCTTATTTTTCCCCCTTCCCCTGCCCTCCCTTCAACCCCTCCGTCCCTCCCTATTTACAAAGACTTTGTTTCCATTTTATCATTTTCTCATATCAATTCCATTCCCTTCTTTCCTTTCCCCTACCCCTCCCACTTCCCCTTCCCCTTTTCCCCTTTTCTTGCTGTTTCACATTATCTATTATACCTTTTAGACCTTATTTACACTTTCAGTGCCTCACAGCCCCTTTTTTTAAAGATAGAATCTCACTAGGTCTCTAAGTTGCCCAAGCTAGGCTCAAACTTGCAGTCCTCCTGTCTCACCCTCCCAGAGTGCTGAGATCACAGACATATGCCACTTTGATCCTTGGCAAGTTTCCTCTTCTTGAAAGTCAGAATCTATGAAACCAGTTAACAGGATTAAGAGCTATAGCACTACATCGATCACTTCTTAATGTTATGTGGCATAACTTTGATTACCACAAAACAAAAGTGGAGTTCAAATTTTTCTTGTCCATAACCCATAGCTAAAGATAAACAGAACCTGGATTTAATCCTAACATATCTGGTTATAAAAGGTATTTTGTATAGTTTTGATTCTAAAACAACATACCATTTAAGATTCTCTACCACCTGACCTTAGTTTTCCTCCTTGGCTATTATACACACAAACACAATACACTTTATCTAGACAAATGGGCTGTCTTTCACCACACACTCCAAGATTCCTGGTTTTATCTTTTCTTGTCATTTAATCTGGGATTTTTCTCCTGGATGTCCTACAAAGCCTCCTCCAAAGTGTTCACTCACCATCCTTGAACTAATTGCCCTTCTTTCACTTTTCTCCCATGTAATTTTTATCTTTTAAACATATTGATTATTTTTGTCTCATAGTCATTTATGCATAAAGAAATTATGGTCCAAGATGGAAAGTGAAATAACTTATACAAAGTTACTTAGGTCATATGTTGATAGATCCAAATTACCAACAGAGTTCTGATTGCAAGACCTACATTCTTTCTGTTATAACACACTTGCTCTCCTAAAAGGCAAGATTCTAAAAAATACTGGGATCATTTCCCAGTTTCACATTACAATAGGGTCTAATGTGTCAGAGTCAAATCAATTGGAGTTCAAATAATGACTCACCATCTAATAGGAAGGCTAATTGTATGTCACTATTTCAAGCTATATCTTGATATATCACCCTATAGGGAGTCTTAAGTGTGATAATGTCTCATTGCCTCAAGGTTTGACCTAATATAACTATAGTATAAACACTAAGCAGGACAAGTTCCTATGGTGGTATTCTAAAACTTAGGTGACTTAGTATCTTAAGTCAGTATATGTAAAGGCATTTCTTCTGCTTGTTTGTTTGTGCTGTGGAATGTCTGTTGTGCATAATGCCATGCCCATTTTTCCTGGCTGCATGCAGATGCTGGCCAGTCTATCATTTCCTTAAAAATTATATTTAAATCATATTTTCCATTAAAAGGAGAGTAGTAACCTTGAAGGCTTAGACTAAAAATCACTAATGGAGCTCTGCACAGTAGGAACAATCAAACAAAATTGAACAGGGCAGCAACTAAAAGCCCATTTGCCCAAAGTGATTCAAACTGGTTTTTGCAAATAGGCAAAGCCAGCCATTAGAGCAGCCAAGTGGAACATTTTCCTTAGACTGGGTGAATGTGGACGGTGAAAGAAAGGTGGAGTATAGGGGATGCTATATTTTCTACATAGGAGAGTGCATTTATTTGTATTCTTCATATGAATGTGTTCAATCAGTGTAAAGTGAAAGTTGATTTATTCTTCTAAATTGAGCATGCATTTTAAGGGTCTGAGTTTTTGTGGTCAGTGTGCATTCACAAATGTGTGGGAATGTTTTTCAGCATCCTCAGGTATCAGACTCAGAAATGAGAGATTGGACAAGAAAACAAACACTGGTCTGACATGTTGAGTGGGAAACTGTAGTTGGTAGAAGGATATGAGCAATCTTCCAAAAACATTGAGAGCATATTTTGTCATGAAAGCTGTAAAATTTGACATAATAAGATGTAAAGGAAATGAAGAGTCATTTGTCAGTTTCATTTCTCAGAGTATTTCATGATACAAGTGAAGAAATTAATGTTTCTTTTGAAAAGATTTAGATACTGTAGGCTTAAAGAGGAGAAAGTTCTGAATGACTTTTTCTCCTCCCAACATACCTGTAGGCTGAAGTATGTTCTTCTTGCCAACTGTGACTTGATATGACAATGATTCTCAAACTGGGATTTAAGAGGCACCTTAGACTCTGTACCTTCACCTACCAAGCCTAAGTAAAATAAGATACACTCTCCCATCTTAGGTTGAAAACTAGGATTTCTTCATTATTCACTTTTTATAACCAGGTTTTAAAAATGATTAGAACTGAATGTTTGGAGAACATGATTGTGCATCTTTAATTTTGACATTCTAGAGCAGTGGTGGTGAACCTATAGCAAACGTGATACAGCAAGCTGTTTGTATCATTGAAAGCTCTAAAAGGTTCACCATCCCGGTTCTAGAGTATCTTAAAAATGGATTTTAATTAACTTTAATTTAAAAAATTTCTACACTGGGGCCGGGGATTTAGCTCAGTGGTTCCGCTCCCTGCCTCGTAAGCGCAAGGACCAGAGTTCGATCCCCCGTACCATAAAAAAAAAAAAAAAAAATTTCTACACCATTGCACTTTCTAGGGAGGTGGAAAAAAAAGTGTTTTAAAATAATGGAAGTCTACAAATTATTGCTTTTAATTAGCTGCCACTGCACTAAAATTTAAAGAAGATGGATAAAATATCGTATTTAATATTTGCTCTGAATGTAAGTTAAAAACAATTCAGCAAATAGTTTCATTTTTATTTTGATCATATAAATGAGTAGTAATGAAGAGTGATAGTAATGAGGATAATGATACTATCGCATATGGTAATTGAGTTTAACACTCTTATACACTTTATATATCAATTTAATTCAACAACCTAATGAGGTAGATTTTATAACCACTATCTTCATTTTAAAGAAGAGGAAACTGAGACAGAGATTGGAAAATAACTTACCCAAGATCATGTAGGTCATGAATAGTAGAACCAGACCTTTAACACAAGTCTAATTCCAGAGTTTGTGAGAATAGGGATAAAAAGAGAAGTGGAGTTTAATGTTCACGATGTGGTAGAAAGAAAAGGAATCAAATAAACATTAGTAAAGAACACAGATGAGTACAATCTCGCCTTTCCTAAAGAAGTAACAACTAGGAAAGAGGTATACCTGTTTTCCTGAAATGAACATATTAGCAACACATTTTCAAAGAGCTGAACCGTTTTCAAAAAGTAATTTCAAAGATAGCTACATGTACACCAAGTGTACCAACATTACTAAATGTTAATTTTTGAATGTTGTGCCTTCTAAAATGTGTGGAATAAAGTGTAAACTATAACTACCACTATAATTACCTTTTTGTTATCTTTAATTATGACTCCTAGTTTCTTACTTTGTAATTTTAGTTTTCTAAAGAAAATAAACCTTGACTTTTTTCTTTTGTACCTCTATGATTTTTGCTGATATCAAGTCTTAATCATAATTAGGTAACATGACTTCACCAAACTTCATGTTCACCTTGTTCTCTTCTAAGCTAAAGACTATATTCACTGTTAGTTTTTCCTTCCCCTGACTTAGTGACCCTCAAGAGCAAGAGAAAGATGTTTCACTTTTATATCACGTGCTTTTGAAAAACCTCCCTGAGTTTTCCACTTGATAAGATAGGTGGAATTATGGCAACATAGGTATGCCTCTTCCTATAAAGTGTCTTCTTTTAAAAGCAAGGAGTAATTTTCTATTCTTCTTTTAAAAGAGAATGGTTTTACTGCATCAAAAACTTTACATCTGCTATTTGGTTCCCTAAAATTTTAGGGAACCAAAATGTAGTGAAATGTAGCAGTTTGATCATTTTAAGCTTCCTAATAACAGTTACTTTGTAAAAGCACATCTTGAATAACATTTTAGTTGAATGCAAGCTTTTCAAAATAAATATAAAACAGTTATATTACAATATAAGATGGGGATATTCTTGCTCTTCCTTTCTTTGGACAAAAAAGAATGATTTGGTTCAAACTTTCAAACACCACACTGAGAAATATTTCAACATTCTAAAATGTCTTCACTGTGCCTTTTCTCTGAAAATCAGTAATTATTTTGCTCCAAACTATTACAGCATTAACAATTGCAACCACTTCCACGTTGCTTCAAGAATCATTATGTTCCTAAACAGATTGAGCTAATTCCCTTAAACAGCACAGTGTTTGTTACTTACCCATTCTAAATGAGAAGAGAATCAAGCAATCTATTGCTAGAGTATTTGATGTTCAGCTATAAGGGTTTTCACATAATTACTTATGTAAAGATAGTGCAGTCATTTTCAGATTGTATAAAACTAAAAATTATATTTAAGTATACCAAAATCTCATGCCAAGATGTTTCTTTCACCTTCCCAAATAATAAGTATAAAAAATCAAAATCTGGGGCAAGATTCAATGTACTGAATATTTCAGGTTTCTTCTGATAGTGGCTGTGTGAATTTTACTTTTATTGTCCATATAATATCCAAGTAATAATTAAAAATAATGTGTTGAAGCCTCCCAGTATTTTACGCTGAATCAGGTAGTATTTGTCCTTTATGCTACATTAGGTAATAGTTTTGCATCAGAAGCTCAATTTGACATGTATAAATTCCATTAGATAGAAAACTAAACCCCAAAGAGGTGAACTTTTTAATCCTGATGCGCCTTAGTCTATAATGTGCATAATCAGGACCAGGTAGCATGAATGAGTTAATGATAAACAAACAAGAGAATGACATCCCCTTTTAAGTAAAATGAATATCAGAAAGTTTGGGTTACTGTTGGTTTTACTGTCAGAATTTTAAAAGTTAGTTCTGTCCTGGGCGGAGAGTCTCAGAGATCCCAGGCCTGACTCCCAAGACGCAGAAGGTTGTGGAAGAATCAGACAGAGATCGAAAGTGTAGAAGCAAAGTTTATACTTTAATCTAGCCAGCATGCAAGAGTATAGCTGCCTTCCCTCAGAGAGACAGGCAGGGGGTTTCCTGAAACGGAGCCACCCTTGAGGGTGGGCTCGAGATGTTAACTTTCTAGTAGTCAGGGGCCTGTACTGTTTGTGGGCTGAGGACGCCCTTACTTGATTGGTTGATTGGCTCATTAATAGGGAGGATGGGGAAGGGTCTTTGGGGGACTTTCCACATTCTAAGGTTAGGTTTCCTTTTTTCTTTACCTTCTGAAAAATAAGCTTTGCAGGGTACAGCACACAGAGGAAGTGTGACCGCAGCTGTCTGCTCTTCTCAGGTGGTTAAGCCTGTTTGTTTGTCAGAACTCCTGGGGGGTTGTCCTGCCTTTTCCCTACCTATGGGTTTCTATCCCTACAATTCTTATTCACCTCATTCTTACTCTGGGCTTCCAAAATTCTCCTACAGTCAAATGTTTACACACTGTGATGTTTGTGTCCATTTCAGAGCTTTTTAATCACATGGAATTACCTTCTCTCGTTTCTGTTTTAGTTTGTACCATTCAGGGATTATATTGACCGAAGTGGAAACCACATCCTGAGCATGGCTAGACTGGCTAAAGATGTCCTGGCCGAGATCCCCGAGCAGTTTCTCTCCTATATGAGGGCCCGGGGCATCAAGCCGTCACCTGCGCCTCCCCCGTACACCCCACCCACACACGTGTTACAGACGCAGATATGACTGTGCCCCAAATGCTCCCCGCATCAGCTGCACATCAGTGAGAGCTGCTGAGTTACATTCTGCACCTCGTGCTCTGTAATGAACCAGGGAATGAGATACTTTCGCAGTTTGGGTTCAGCAGTTCTAGTTTATGTGCTTTCTCGGATCCAAAATTAATTCTCTTCCTAAACCAAAACTGTAAATATGGTTGTTGCATGAGCAACAGAAAAATTGTTTAAATGCTTGAAGCAAAATACAGATGTCTTCTCTGAATCTTTCTTTTTTCCTTTTTGACAAAACAGCTAATTTCCAATGTATTATTGGGAAAAAGCACAAACTATGTTTTTAACTGAAATATTGTCTTCGACTGCTGTATGTATAAGAGAGCAGTCTCTCTGTATCAATGTTTACATGTTACTACTTTTTAAATTTCAATACTTTTATAACTGTTCTTAAGACTAAGAGTTTTGGATATTGAATCCTTTGTCTTCTAAATTGCAATAGCTATAATCACAAGAGCAATATCTCTTTGAATGACTGTCTGGACAAACACAGTTACAAATAAGGGAAGAGAAAGATGTTTAATATTTCTCAGTAATTGAATTGTCATAAGAAACCGCATCTGCTCAGTAATAAAGTTTTCTGTAACATTTGCCAAGTGTGGGAGTTTAAGCTTAGCAGATGTGTACCCTGTAAGAACACGCATTTTTCATGGAGTTTGGGTTCTAAATTTAGGCTGAAGTCTGTTTATATTTTGTAACACGAAGTAGAAATAATAAAAAGTCAAACATTGTGAACTGTAAATGCACAGAAAATACTATGTGTAAATAGCATTCTTATATTGTAATGTTATTTAGAAGGACTAAAACAAATAATATTTAACTATGAATCATGTAGCAGATGTTTTAAACTTTTTATTCCATTGTATCTTGTCTAGATATTTTAATTCAAAGGGATACTGGCTCTCGAATTGGGATTACTTGTTATCACCTTTACACTTCTCTACACAGGGTGCACAGGCTGGAGTCTTCTGTGAAATTTCCAGTTCAATATATACAACCACGTGACTTAGTGCACAACACATTTGTGAAATAACCTACTACATATACTGACCTGCCTGTCCACTCTACAATTAATTGTAAAGAGTTTTTGCATGTACAGTTTTTACAGTTTTTGTGAAGTTGTGTCTAAATTAAAGCATTTCTTCAGAACAAATGGCCTTAAATTCTCACAGAATTCCTGGAAATGATTGTGAATTGCCTTTAAAAACTGGAAAAGTATATTCATTTATTTTTCTTTTGTGTCAACAATGTAACTTCTTTATAATATTTTTCCTTATCTATACCCAATTTATTACTTGGTTTATTTCTACTGTATGTTGTTCTTTGTCCACCTTGACCTAGGGTGACTTTTATAAGCATGAACCTATTTTATTGAAAAAAATACATAGGTACACATATCTAACAGAAACTGTTACAAAACTGTAATACTAAATTGTTCATTTTTAGGTATGTATTAAAACCTTTAAAAAGAATAACTTTGCTTTGTACATTTCATTTATGAATGACATGGAGTCTGGTGATTTTCTTAACTTATCTTCAATATTTAGGCCAGTCTATTTTTAACTTAAGTTTTTTTAACTTATAATTTTTAAAATTTATTCATCAGTCCAAGCACCAAGAATAAATAAGATCAATATACTCTTCCTCTTGTCAAACATGAGTTATTTTTCTTTGAACTGACCTGAGAAAATGAAAGATGTACATGTTCTTGTTTAAATAATAAGGTAGACAAACATAGCAGGAATACATGGTTAGGAAAAGAGCAGTCTCAGTTATAAATCTCCCCTTTTGTGAGGCTGAGAAGAATAACCAGAAACATTTGTGATGTTTTGTGTGTGTGTAAGACTAGAAAATATCAGGTCTTCTTCATTATAAATGAAGACACCAAGACTGGAAGGAACAAGTAAGTATGCAAGACTAACTGGAGAAAAGCTCATCACGAAAATATTTATTATAACTAAATTCTTTGCTTTTAGGTTATGTGCAATAAAAAGTCCCAGAAACATACTCCACAAATTCAAATCTATACCAGTAGCAGTACCTAAAACTAGGCATCAGCGTTATTCAGGCATTAGATGAGAAGCAACAAGAACAGTTTTTACTGAGAGAAGAGTGACAGATCCAAATCAGAAAATCTGCTACAGAAATGAATTCCAGATGAGCAATGGGCCCCTTAGGGATCCCAAAGGCTTTGGATGCTGTCCTCCTAACTCCACTCCCTTCTTCTACACTGAACCCTCCGATGACCACTTTGTCTCCACAATGAACCTTGGCCACCTATTTGATCATCTCCATCACCAGCTCTTACTCAGTTATTTCATATCAATCCCCACTGCTTCCCAAATGAACACATTACACCTGTCGCCTGACTTCCCCAACAGACCGAGGTCAATCAAGCATCTCCTTCATTGTGCTCATGCTTCTCTCAGTGGGCCGTCTTCTCTCGTGCCTACTCAGAACAACCCTTGGATATTCCAGCTCAAATTTCAACTCCTCTTAACTGTGCTCTTTAGCTTCAGCTCATAGCAATCAGTCCCTTCTGTGAGCTCATCATTGTGGCATCTTAGTGTAGGTGCACCTCATCTCCCCATCCTTAATACTACTTAATAACATCTGCATATGAGACAAGTTTGAATGCTTCTCAGTTTGATATGCAATGCAGTATGCAGCTGCTGCAATTGAAGAATGTCACATGACTCCGTGACTGCTTTTTAAATCCTCTCCAGCCATGCAGCACAGGGAGAAAAGAGGCAGGTGTGACTCCCACGGAGAACAGCAGTGGTTGGAGAAGAAGACACTTCAAGCACAGAATCAAAGTTCAGATATTATTTCTTAGAATGAGTACAATTCTAGAAGCCATCCTCTCCTCTACACCACTATAGTGCTGCTGGGCCATGCACCCCATCTTCCCACCAAGCTCTCCTCTTTGCTCCCCTGATAGCTTAATGTCATTTAATAATAGACAAAGCCTTTCCACAAATACAGGAGCTGCTGAGACAAAAGAGATGGAACTTTTAAGCACTAATAAGTACATCTGGTAAACATGCTGACAATTCTGAACCAAGAACTGTTTCCAAAAGTCCTTTCTTCATCTCACGTTAACATGATTTTAAGATGTTAAATGCATCTTAAATACCAACTTTCCAAAATAAAGCCTATCCTCATATAATAGTAACGTTCACTAACAATATAATAAAAAGGATATGATTTTGTTGAGGGAAGATTTGGTACATCATAAGCATACAAATGTGTGTAAAGGCATCCTTTGAAGATGTCAGAGGAGAAACTAGAAAATTACCACAAGTGTTTAATAGTCTGTGTTTATAAGTCTTTTAATAGATGATTCTCCTGGAAATATTTACATCCCAGATTTTAGGTTTCACAACCTACAGTGAGGAGGCACCCAGTAGAGGTACAGTATATATTTCTACAATACCTAGTACTGTGCTAAAGGTGACAAACAAAATTGCTTTTCTTTACATTGATGTGACCCAGCAACCACTTCGCTGTATGGAAATCTTATGTCCTTAAACATACACAATATACAGAAATCCTCCAGCATGAAGTTCATACTCAGATTGCTGCTAAGACATACTAGTTTTAATTCATATCACACAATTCTGAACAGTTTTTAAGGACATTTCTTCAAACTTCACAAGGCAGAGCTCACCTCACACTCCATCACCACCCCCCATTTGACCTTGCTCTTGGTTCCTGAGCTTTGATGAGGGTTTTAATGTCAAATCTAAGAGGAAGATGACTGCTCACCTCCTGCTGTGGAAAAACCAAGAGCAAACTGATCTATCAATTTGCTCATTTGATTTTAAAGCCATGACCTCATGATTTTCTCATCACAAAGTTATTCACTGATTTAATTCCCATGAAATGGGCCTGTTGGGTATTCCTAATGCATATAGATAAGCTGATTTCATGCAGACAGGATTTGCTATCAGTCAGAGGAGTGCAGATCACTGACCTTACAATTAGGAGGAAGGATGAAGTTAGAAACATGCTTAGGGTTGGCATAAAAATAGCTGCCCTTCCACCGATCTTCCTCACCTTGCAAAGTAAGACAATATGTCATAAAACTCATTCTGTAACTTTACAAAGATCAATCACCTTGATTACAGTTAGATTTATACAAGATTGTGCTACAATAAACGTATAAAGAACATTTCTGGGAGTGGATGTGAGGCTTGCTCCCATAGTCCCAGCTACTTGGGAGGTTGAGTCAGGAAGATCACTTGAGCCCTGGAGTTTGAAACCAAAGAAACAAAAATAAAACATATTACCCCAAAACAATGTGCCTTACAAATCCTTAAAAACAAGCTTTAAATCTGAATCTACTTAACATTAATTCACTATCATTTTTGACAAGACCAAAAGGCATATTCTATAATTTAGAGATTAGAAAATTTGGTAGGTACTTTAGATAATTCTGAACCACAAGGTTTAGAAATACCTGGGCAAACTGACAAAACAGACAAACACTAGAAACTCCTTTGTGTTCATCAAGAGCTATCTTCTGGCCAGGGGATTTAGCTCAGTGGTGCCGCCACCTGCCTCGAAAGCGCAAGAACCTGAGTTCAATCCCTGGTACCAAAACAAAACAAAAACTGTTTTTTAAGCTCCTAAACACTAAATAGACTTAACCAAAACAAAACAAAAAATCTATTATATCAATTTGTGCCTGAATTAGGTGGCAGTTTTGAAAGATGAATTAAAGTCACCTTTAATTTTTCACTTCATCTTTCACTTAAACTTCTGGATGCTTACAAAGTACTTTATACTCAAGGATTTGTCCTAAAAATCACTCTATTCAAAACAAAGATCTCTTATGAAGTGACTTAACGTGATTGACTGCATGGATCTCATGCAGCCCTTGGATGTTGCTGGCTGCTGCCTGTTCTTTGTGTGTCTCCTTTAGCACCATACACTCACAGAGTCTGTCCTGATGACGGGCTGAACAGAATCTCCTTGCTCTGCATTCCCAAAATACCCTGTTCCTACCCTTCTGGTGTTGACCTGTATAATCACTTATTTGTGGTCTGCATTTTGGTTTCCTCCAAGAACTCCATGGGAAACAGAAGCAGGCAAGACTTACTCATTTTCTTCCACTTACCTGGGCCTGGTGCTAGGCGGGTCATCAACTAACTCAGGAAAATGAATTGAATGGAAAAGCTGACTACTAAGAATGTTACATTAGTAATCTGGTATCTTAAGGTGAGCCAGAACTTCAATATATCCAGACAGAGAAAGATCAGTGAAATCTTAAAGCACTATCAAACTCACTTTTCCCATTTTTATTTATCCTTCATTCTAAACCAGAACTGTGAGATGGAATGAACGGAGCTCAACTGCCTCTCTCTCTCTCTCACCACTTGCCCTGATAGGGCTAATTAGCAGTGAAATAGTCAAAGGCAGGCAAGCAGCAGGAGAGAAGAGATTAATGAAGCTTTGATATACTGTGATAGCCACTTGGCCCTGATTAAGTTAGACCCAGGAGAAATTATTCAAAAGGTGCCAAAATCTTACATAATGTCTGCAGTGAAATTTCTTTTGACAAAACATGCTATGTACAATATAAAACAAGATTTAATAAAATAGAAAACTATTAAGCACGTTGGCCCACATTCCCCCATAAAATTGATAGATGATGAGAATTCATCTTTTAGGTACTAGAAAAGCACACTACATCCTAACCTATGCATTTTATCTGCATGTGTGCCTTTCCTGAGTGTACTGTGGTGTGCATGTGTCTGTGTGTGGGAGGTGACCACATGCCTTCATTTGTGCATGTGCCATCACATATATCCAGACAATAGTAAATGTGGACACAGTAAACAAGGGTAAGGGGGTGCAGAAAAATGACTTTTAAATGGATTTACCACATTTCATGATGTTGATTACCTATCCTCGAAGTGGTAATGATGGACTCTACAGAACGTGTACAAATTCTGAAGGCTAAAACTTTGCAACTGCATTCATAATAGGACAGGTTAACTTGCAGATCCTACTATGATAATATTTATGATTTTTAATGTATTCTTGCATCCTCTGCTTAGCAACAAGGGGGAAAGATTTAATGAATATGAATTTGACAGTGGGGAAGAAATGCGGAGGACTATAGGCATTTCATATTGACATTTTAGCTCATAATTCCACCCAACAGTTGATAAGACTGAATCCTATTTAACTTTCTGAGAAGGAATTAATAAATACTCAAAATCCTATTAGTATCCTCCATTAAATAATCTATCTCATATAACCATCAGCATAGTAATGACTTTGGTTTAACATTTATCACTTAGGAAGAGCTCTCCTGTCTACACCTATCAAAGCTACTCACCCTCAACATTTAGATCAAATGCTGTTTTTGACACATCTTTCCTGCATCCACTTGATTATTAGGAATCAATCCCTTCCTTTTCCTGAGTTTGTATGCAGGTCTTGTGATCTGTGACTCTAGGGACAAGATCTGCGTTTTCAGCAGGGTGGCCTTACTGCTTTAACACTGTCAGGAACGGGTGTCCCAGGGAGGTTAACAGGAAGCTCATCTGCCTAAAGATGTGAGTCACATTCTCCAGCTTGATCTTAGCTAGCAATAAGGGCAATGCTTTATCTTTCATCAGCACTAGTCCTTTGTCCCATTTTTGTTGCTTTTGAGAAGCGGGTGATTTAACTAGCCTCTCAAAGACCCCCAAAGTTCCCTGCCTGCCATGTTACCTTCACACCTGACTGTCCATCCATCCTTGACTTGCAGGTACAGGTTCCCCCTAGCTTGCAGGATAGAATCCAACATTTTTAGCATGTACTCTCCCCTAAAGCAGAATTCAAGGCAAAGACTGGGGGGAATTGAGTTTGTTAGGGAGGCATCTCCTTAAGAAGGAATGAGTGGGGCCGGGGATTCAGCTCAGTGGTGCTGCTGCCTGCTTTGCAATCTCAAGGTCCTGGGTTCAATACTCAGTTAAAAAAAAAAGAAGGAATGAGGGGCTTGGAAGAGAGAGGTTATAAATGTGTATTATCAAGGTCAGTACTGCAGGTAATAAGGCTCTTTGTCTCACAAATGTCAGAGCATCATATAGAATGCTTCTTAGGATTGTTAATGGCTACCAGTAGAATTATCCATCTGTAAGTTCCTATCTCTTCTGGTTAGGTTTTCATGGACTTCTGTGTTCCTTATGCATGCTTGAGCAGTGACCAGTGTCTGGCATTTCAGCCTCCCCAGGGTGACAAGTTAAAGACTTCTAGTGCATGCTTGAGGTAAGGTACTGTGTGTGTGAGGTGTGAACTGAAGCCTTCAGGAAGCCTGGCATGGCTGAGATCAGAAGAGAGGCTAAGAGACTGGGTTGGATCATCAGAGGTATATAAAACACATAACCTTCCAGATCTACGTGGCACTGGCATTACCGCATTTCAACCTGATAACCCACCCCTTCTCCTTCCTGTGTGAGAGGCAGCTTAGTTCAAGTGCAGGCAGGTCTCTGAACACATTCCATTCCACACTCCATGCCTTTCATATCAGTCCTGCCACATTCTCACTTCTACTTATCCTCCAAAGTTCTGGCCTCCTAGGGGTCTCCACATAAGTTCATCTCTCCTTCATTTTATGTAATTTTTAATTGACATACAATATATTTAAAAGTACAAAAGTCATAAACACATTGCTTTGATGAGTTATTGCAGATGAATACATCTATGTAAGCTCTACACACATCAAATCTATGACACTGTCAGCCATTGTAACTTTGCCTAATCACAATGATAAACTCCTCAAAGTCATCACTCCCTTGACTTTTAGCACTGCATGTTGTTATCTTTTTAACAAATTTTATATAAATGTATTTACTCAATTTATGTTCATTTCTGCCTGGCTTATTTCATTCAACATTTTGTCAGGGAAATTTATCGAAGTCCTCACACATTGCAATTCTTTCTTAAAGCTTTATAGAATTCCATCATATTAATATATAGCAATTTGTTTTTCTCTTTGAATAAATACTAAGTTTTCAGCTTTGGAACATTATGAAAAAAAGCTTTATAATATTGTACCTAAGTTTTGATGCAAATATGCCTCTCTTTCTACTGGTTATATATGTAGGAGTGCTTCTTGCCTTAAAGTTTGTGGATCTGAAGCTGTATAGCTAAACTAAGCTTTTTTGGCTTAGCATTCTCATGTGTATTTTTGCCTTTCCTATTACTTTGAGTTTTTCCTATCCTTATGTCTAAAGTTTTCTTTTGGTAGCAGCATTTATTGAAGTTCATGCCCTGGTTGTAGGGAGCAGGCTTTGAATTTGTCATGGGGAGAACTGCCAGGGGTGTGCAGTGGTGGGGTTAATCTGATTCTAAATGTTATTTGGGACCTTTTCGGCCAAATGTCACATCCTCAAGTGTGACCGATAACTTTATCAGTGATCAGGGACACTTAGGCTGGCCAGATAAAATACATGTTCAGTGAAATTTGAATTTCAGATAAGCATCCAATGTGTTTATTGTTTATCTGGAATTCAAAATTAACTTTGTGTTCTTTGGTTTTACTTGTTAAATTTGACAACCTTAGGTATATCCAGCTTGACAATAAAAAGTAAGTGCAGTATTTTGTCTAATAACAGTCAATGTAATTATTAATATAGTAGTATCTATCATTTTAATTCTTAAAATTTACTTCATTCATATTGTGTTGTTTCTCCTCTTCATTTCTGATGATCTTATTTCCTAAAATTATCAGTCTATTAGCTTCTTAGTTATGTATCCTTTTAATGTTAGTTGAGGTTATAATATGTATTCTTAACTATTAGAGTCTAGAAAAATCAGTATATATACCTTATGCCAGATAAACCAGGATCATACACCACTTAAACTTTTGTGATTTTGTTGAAATGTATTTTAATTCTATGTATATGTAAAAGTGCACAAGACACAATGTTTGTTTTTGCACAATTAAATCCCAGATTGGCCTTGTATGTATATATGATAGTGAAGGAACCTCCCAAATCTTATCCCTTTGCAATGCTCAATGCATGGCTTCCATCCTGTTTCAAGATGGTTACTCAAACTGCAGACATCTGTATTCGAATCAGAAGAATGAAGGAAGCACCAAAAGAAAAGCATGGCATTTCCCTATCTTTTTTAGACTACTTCCAAGAAATTGCACATCTACTTCATTCTTTTTTTTTTTTTTTTAATGGTGGCAAAGTTTTATTAAAGCTAGAAAAAGAAACGGGCTCTGGAGAGTTTGGGTCAAGTTAAAGTAGAAAAAGTAGTACACTCTACAGTATGAGGATGGGTCAGCATGCAAGACGGAACACAGTGGCCATATCTACTTAACTCTCTTTGCCAATAATTTTTAGGTAGCTATACAATAGTGTTAAGGGGACTTGAAAAAAATTATTTTGGGTAAGCACAAGTCCATTTGAAACTAGGAGGTACTATTATTCAAAAAAAGAAAGGGGAAATGAATAATTAGGAATAATGAACTTAATCATTTTCTTAAAAATATTAAGTAATAATCTTCTCAAGAAGTGTGCTGGATAGAATTAAACTCTGTCCAGTCTGTTTGTCTGTCTTCCTCTCCCTCTTCCACTCCTTCTCACTATCAAATATATTTACTTGCTTATTCATCTAACTGAGTAACAAGTTAGCCAAATATTTTTTAGCTGTATTATTGTTTCTCTGACCCAGTTCACCTCTAAGATTTTGAAAATGTTTTTTAAACACCTTGTAACACTGCTTAGAATGATGGCAAGGTGCGCGTGAACTTTGGAACTGTAAGGGGTATAGTAGTTGCATGACACATGAGATAAATCAAAACCTTGCAATTGTGTGGTGAAAGCCATATCTTCTTTGTTGTTGCATAATGTGCTCAGTATAAAGCCTTTTGAGAATACGAAACAGAGCATGTGATCTGATGGGAAAATACAAAAATATCTCATCAGTACCAAAACAATTCTTTGATGAGAGGCATCAATTTATGGTATTTCCTATTTTGAACTATGTGAAGAAATTGATTGATCTCCATTATTTTTTATAAATATCATATCACCATTTTATTTACAACAAAATATGAGTAATTGGATGTAGAGATCATGGCTTTAGAGCATGATTACTTTTCTTGAAATAGCAAGTAAGAATTGAATTGCTGTTTCTCTGCCATTCTGCTCATATCTAGCTCATTTAAAATAAATACATTGTTATATTCAGATCCCCCAGGTGCCATAATTCCAGACTATAAAGCATCTATCTAAATGCTGAAGAATGAGATGACCAATCTTAATGTGAGGCCTAGTGCTACATATTTTATTGATGTAGAACTTAAAGAAACAGCCTGATAGCAAGAAGTCAGACTTGTTCCTTGGATATTTGTGAATAACAGCAACAGGATGCCTCAAGTAGTGAGTGAAAAAATTCAGAGTATCCAAGAATGTATCATCTACCACTCATGGGGAAGGAGAGAAAAATTTACTCTACATTTTTAAGATTATCAAATTTCATTTACCCAATCATGTTAAGTTCTAATTAATAGCCCTGTTCAGAAACTTTCATTATAAACTAGACTTAATTCAAAGGAAATGTTAAGAAAACGAGACCTGTTTTCAGAACTTTAAAATAACCCTAAGTGCATTTTGCAAATCTATTTGTAAAAAAGAAAAGAAAAGAAAAGAAAAAAAAACCCTCACTAAGATATGCACTCTTAAGCTTAATGTTATTTCTTGTGGAATACAATGGTCAAGACTGCCTTTTTATTCCCATTAAGTTTATTGGTACATTTTAGGCATACAATACAGTTACATCCATCATTGGGATCTTGTATCTTTACATGATGTATCTTGCTTCTTATTTTTTCCCCATTCCTCTCACTCCCTTCACCTCCTCCACCCTTCCCTATTTACAAAGGCGTTGTTTCCATTTTTTCCTTTTCTCCTATTTTTTTCTTTTCCCTTCTTTCCTTTCCCCTACCTGTTCCACTTGCCCTACTCCTTTAGAACTTTTCTTCCTATTTCAATTATCAATTATACATTTCGATTCATATTAACACTTTTAGTTTTTCACACCACAGAAACTTTTCAGTATTTACACATTTGTCTTATTTATTTCACTTAAGAGATGGCCTCAATGTGAATCCATTTAGCTATAAATGTCTCTAGTTTCTCCTTCTTTATGGCTGAGTAGTACTCCATTTTATAAGAAAAAACACATCTTCTTTATCTAGTCTCCGGTTGATGGGTACTTGGACTGTTTCCAAGTTTTAGCTATTTCAAACTGTGCCACTGTCAATATGGATGTGCACATATCGCTGTGGTATGATTCTTTTAATTCTTTTGGGAAGATACCCAGCAGAGGAATAGCAGGGTCAAATGGAACCTCTAATCCTAGTTTTTTGAGGAATCTCCACATTGATTTCCACAGTGGTTGCACCAGTCTGCACTCCTACCAACAGTGGAGAAGAGTTCCTTTCTCCCCACACCCCCGCCAGCATTTGTTATTGGCTGATTTCTTGCTAGCAGCCATTCTTTTTGAGGTGAGGTGGAATCTCAGTGTTGAACATTTTTTCATATGTTTATTTGCTGCTTTTACTTCTTTGAGAAATATTTGTTCATTTCAGATGCCCATTTTTGGAATGGGTTTTTATGTTTGGGGGGACTGATTTTTTTGAGTTCTTTATATATTTTAGATAGCAGAATATTGTCAGAAGAACAGCTGGTAAAAATTTTTTTCCCATATTTTGGGTTGTCTCTTAGCTCTGAGTAGTTTCTCTTATAGTGCAGAAGCTTTTTAATAAGATGAGATCCCAGTTGTTGATTTTTTATGCTTGATCCTGTGCTACTGAGGTTTTGTTCATAAAGTCTTTTCCTATGCTAATGTCTTCGATAGTTCTAACTAAATTATCTTCCAGCAAGTTTAGTGCTTCTGGTTTTAAAATTTAGATCTTTAATCTACTTTGCTTTTATTTTAGTGCACAGTGAAAGGTAGGGGTCTAGTTTTAATCTGTTGCAAATTGAAATCCAGTTTTTCCAACACCATTTATTAAATAGGCTATCTTTCTTCCAGTAAGGATTGTTGGGTCCTTTGTCAAAAATGAGGTGGCTGAGTATGTCTGGAATTGTTTCTGCATCTTCTTATCTATTCTCTTGATCCTTGGGTCTGTTTCTTTGCCATTACCATGCTGTTTTTATCACAGTGGCTTTGTATTATAGTTTCAAGATGGGGATTATGTTACCCTCTGCCATGACTCTGTTGCCTAGAATTGCTTTTGCAATTCTAGGACTCTTCTGGTTCCCAATGAATTTTTGGATTGTTTTCTCTAGTTCTGTGAAATATACTGTTGGGATTTCAATTGGGGTTGCATTGAATCTATATAGCAGTTTTGGAAGTATGGCTATTTTCACTATATTGGTTCTTCTACCCAGGAGTAAGGGAAGTCTTTCCATTTTCCTATATCCTCTTCGATCTCTTTTTTTTGAGTGCTGTAATTTTCAGTGTAGACATCTTTTACTTCCTTTGTTAGATTAATTCCTAGATATTTAATTTTTTGGATGCTATTATGAATGGAATTATTTCCCTAATTTTTCTCTCAGTGAGTCTCTTATTTGTGCACAAGAAAGCTATTGAATTTTGAGTGTTGACCTTGTATCCAGCTACTTTACTGAATCTGTTAATTAAGTCTAGAAGTCTTTTGGTGGAGTTTTTTGGGTCTTCTATGTAGAGTATCGTATCGTCAGCAAATAATGACAGTTTAACTTCTTCCTTTCCTATTTTTATTCCTTTTATTTCTTTCTCTTGTCTAATACCTGTGGGTAATGTTTCCAGAAGTATATTGAACAAGAGTGGTGATAGTGACCATCCTCTTCTTGTTCCTGATTTTAGTGTGAAAGTTTTCAGTTTTTGGCCATTTAGTATGATGTTGGCTCTTGGTTTTTCATAGATAGACTTTATCAGGTTGAAGTAAAGACTGTTCATTCCAATTTTCTGTAGAATTTTTATCATGAATGGGTGTTGGATTTTGTCAAATGCTTTTTCTGCATCTATTGAGATGATCATATTGTTTTTTTCCTTGTCTCTGTTAATATAGTGTATTACATTTATTGATTTATGTGTGTTGAACCATCCTTGCATCCCTGGATAAATCTGACTTGGTCAGGGTGTATGATCTTCTTGATGACCCTCTGTATTGTTTGCCAGTATCTTCTTGTAGACTTTTGGGTCTATGTTCATTAGGAAAATTGACCTGTAGTTCTCTTTTTTGGTTGGGCCTTCTCTGCCTTTGGAATCAAAGTAAAACTTGCTTCCAGCAATGAATTTGGAAGTATTGCTTCCCTTTCAATTTAATTGAAGAGTTTAAAGAATAGTGGCAATAGTTCTTCTCTAAATGTCTCGTAGAATTCAGCAGGTGAAACCATCAGGACCTGGGATTTTCTTTGTTGGTAAATTTTTATTACATTTTCAATTTCACTGATTGTAATTTTAGGCCAACTCTTAGCTGTGAGCCCCTGTAAAAAAAGAAAAGTTAACTACTTCCACTGTACAGTGGCACAAGATAAACATTACCATTTCAAAGGGTAGAAATGGGGGTAGGGGGTAAAAGGAACAAGATTAAAGCAAGTTCAAAATCCAGCATGGAAAGCGTTAAGTCCTGTAGTTCCAATGTCCAGTATCCAAGGCAATCAGTGGCAAGATGTGAGCTCCAAAGGGATTGGGTGCCTCCATCCCGAGAATATTGTGGATTGTTGTAGCTCCCAGAGCTTCTCTCTAGGGGTGGCTCTGCTCCCTCCTTGTTTTCCTAAAACAATTTATGATCCTGGCTTCTCCAAACTTCTGGGGTCTCCACTGCACCTTCAGCTTCCTACCCAGCTGCTTCACACACTGCCCTCTCAGGGGCACACTGCCTGGCCTTGCAGGCTTTCTTCTGAAATCTGGTTGATGCCTTCTTGACCCCACAACTCTTGCATTCTGAATGCACCTAAAACAAGTGCAATGTGGATGATGCCAAGGTTTGTTGCCAGTTAGTGCAGTAGCCAGGCTTTTGTCTTGGCTGGAGAAGTCAAGGGTCTATGAACCAAATCCCAAGGAACAATTTCTCTAGGCTATTTCCATTCTGGAACATGGTGCTCTGGGGCTTGCTTCCCAAAGTAAAGTCTTTCACTTTTGCAATTTGAGGCTTCAAAGGATGGAGCCCTTCTGCTTCTTGTGATGCCCTCCAGGCCATATTTTCTATTCTACTGTGCCTTCTCAGCAATCAAGACCTCCTTTGCTCCATCTCTGCAGTCCACAGCTTTACTGCAGTTTCCTTTCTGGCCAAACTCACAACATTTAAAAACATTATGCTGGGGCTCATCTCTTAATCCTCAACATAGATCTGGCTAAAAGGCCCCAACAGTAGCCATGCCACCACCTCAAGATTAGACTGTCTTGAAATTTCTTTGCAAGATGAATTAGTCCACTGCCCTTAATGTCAGTCTCAGGAAAAAATCTCTGGACACAAGCCAGATGCAGACAAACTTTCTGCTCAGCCATAACACACATTGGAGTCCAACAGCCAATGCAGTCCTCCCCAGTAGAAACCTCCTGATCCTAGTCTTTACTGAAATCATTTCTATCAGCATTCTGGTATGAGCTCCGACTAGAATTTCCTACAAAGTACAGTTTAAGGCATTCCAGCTCTACTTTTTCAGCTGGCATCTCTGAAACATTCCAAATCTTTCCACAAGCCAGTCCCAAAGGCTCCTGACCACATGGTCAGGTATAGTCACAGGAACAACCCCACTTCTCTGATATCAAATTCTTAGTTACTTTTCTCATTGCTGAGACAAAATACCTGATGCCTAAAGTTAACAGAGCATAAGACTAATTTTGTCAGAAAGGGGCATAAACATGGGTGTGTCACACCCAGGCTTATTCTTTAGAATATTTCTATTGATGAATTATACATTTTAATTTTCTGAGTATTATATTAAAAACGAGGGCCAGGGATTTAGCTCAGTGGTTTCGCTGCCTGCTGCACAAGTGCAAGGACCCAAGTTTAATCCCTGGTACAAAAAAAAAATGAGTACAGAGTAGGAAAAAATTGTGAAAAAAGTATTGAATTTTTAATATTTATTGTTTATAAAAATTTTCAATATCAACTTTTTTGGTGCATAAAGTTCTAAAAAACAACAACAGAAATAAATTCCTATAAGAACTACAATGAAAATTACAACACCACTCTACAAAAAAATAATCTTTACTTCAATTATCACACTTAAGACAGTCTTCACACATGACAATAGTATGTTCCATACACAGGTATTGCTTACACTGACAGTACATGGGTTTTGCTTTCCTGGCTTTTTTGTAGGACATACCTGACATCTTGCTGGTCTTGCTGTTTCATCAGGATGTTCTTATTATATTACACAATGTGTAGTTAACAGGATCATAAAATATCAGTAAAATAAAGTATTAAATTATCAATATGTATTGTGGATTTAGAATAAACATCAACATTTTCACATCAGCTGTGTACCTGCTTACAAAATGCAAAAGATAACATCAGAAATAAAAACCTGTGTAAGCTACAAAGTAAATACCAATGCAACTCTACAACAAAGATAATCCTTGCTTCAACTGTCACACCTAAGGTAGTCTTCACACATGACAACTGTATATATTCCATGCACATGTCCCACACTGACAGCACATGTGCTTAGTTTTCCTTTCTTATGTGGCAAGCCAAACTTCTCACCTCTCTTCCCTTCATTTTTTGTCAGGATCTTCCTACTATATTGAACAGCATGCACTTGGTGTGAAAGTAAGACATCAATAAAATATCAAATGTATAATGAGTGCTTAGAATAGACATCAACATTTTCATATCAGCTGCTTACTTGCTTATAGAACCTAAACAATAACATCAGAAATAAAAACCTATGTGAACTACAATGTAAACAAAACAAAAGTCTACCACAGAAATAGTCTGTGCTTCAACTATCACAACCAAGGCAGTCTTCACACATGACAACTGCATGTTCCATGGACACATCTCACTTACACTGACAGCACATGTGATTGGGTTTCTTTCCTTTGTGGCAAGCCATTCTTGTCACCTATCTTCTTTTCCCATTTTGTTGGGAACTTTCTACTATGTTGTACAACATGCACTTAGCAGGGAAATCAGATATCAATAAAATAAAATATCAAATGTGTAATGAGTGCTTACAATAGACATAAACATTTTCACAGCAGCTATTTACTTGCTTATGAAACCTAAAAGATAACATTAGAAATAAAAACCTATGTGAACTACAATGAAAATACCAATAGAACTCTACAACAAAAAAATCTTTGCTTTACTTGTCACACTTAAGGCAGCCTTCACACATGACAATTGCATGTCACACATACAAGTATTGCTTACACTGATAGAACATATGTTTTGTTTTCCTGTCCTTTCTTATAGGGGACAGTTGACATCATCATCAGTTGACAGTAGGTCTTTGGAATGCAGCACCTGCCTGTTCAGCTGTCACCTCACCAGTGTGCTCCACAATTTTTTTACATAGTTCCCTGGGCAAAAAATTTTGATTTTCCTCTGCTGTAAATGATCTATGAGTTCCAGTCCCAAATCCTCTAAGAAAATTTCTCTGTGGTTATTTTCTTTGTAAGCTATCAAACTATTGATAGCCACACATGTTTAGGATCAAGTGAAACACAAACATTGGCCAATGCTTTGTGATTTGAGTGATATCTTAGTTGCTGCATAACTCATCAACAACATCTACTCCACCTTTCTTTTTGTTGTAGAAAGTTTTGATTTGGCCAAGATGTCCCTATGTATATTTCCATCAAGTTGCAATGTTGACAGCAGCAGTACCAGTTTGTTTTTCTTTGCCATATATGAAGCCAATATAAATCTTTCTGAAACCCAAAGATTGTACCATGAAATTCTGTTTTGAAATTGCTAACATTTCATTTGGAATTTCTGCTTTGTTCCTGCTTACAGTTCCTGCACTGCTCAACTTGTGCTTTGTTGGCAAATGTAAAATCAATTGGAAACTGGTAAACCAACTGTCAAATGTCATATTCTTATTAGTGTGGGAGATGGGAGAAACAAGTCTGTTCACAACATCATTGAGTTTATTACAATATGAATAAGGACCTGATGGCTGAGTTCCAGGATGTTTCTCAATTAAGGGCATGAGTTTTTGCATCTACAAGGGCATAAAGTTTTATACCATATTTTGACTCATCACTTTTCCATAAGTCTTTTACATTATTTTGATCACCAGGAGAAATCCTTGCTATGTGCAGCAGACCAATGAATGCTTTCAGTTCAGCTAGTAAAGTATAATAAACACATTTTTTTAATATGGCTTTGGTGCATATAGAATGTTATACTTGTCCTTCAGTCTTTGTGTATTTCATAGCATCTTGTAACATTTTGTCAGTTATAATTTCCAACATTGAATGGCAATAATGGCATTCTGTCCAATAGGTTTCAGCCCTGACGAGACCCTCACTGTATTTTCAGACCCAGTTCTTATATTGAATCATTCCATTTGGTTGTGTGACCATTTTGCCACGTTTCAACTAGTCAAATATATATTCACATTGTTGTTTTCTTCATCGTCTGAATCAAGGAAGTCTGCATATGCCTATATGTCAATTTTTGCTCCATTTCACTATCACAGGAACTTCGATTCACATGGCAAATGTCAAAGTCATCATCATCATCATACACCCACACTATTCTTCTGTTATAAAAATGTATCTTATCAGAAAGGATCATTTTCATCATCCATGCTTGAGGAATCTGATGATTCACTTTTGATCTCCTCCAAAACTTGTAAATCTAGCTTTTCTGCTCTTTGGTCAATAGGTGAGGTGCCCCTGAAAGAGCTATGGGGCAAAGTGCAGGAGATAGTTTGAGTATTTTTCCCCTTTTCAGCCATATCCCAACCATTGACCTGAGCCTACCCCTTGAGTTTCAATTGGCTGTGTCCATTTTTCCTGCAGAGGCCAGTGATGTTTATTGGACAGCACCAACTGAGGGGCGGGGCTTACATGCTCTCCCCTGCCTCCACCAGGGCATGAGGGGCAGGGCACGCAGCTGCTGCCTCTGCTTCCACTGCTGCCATCTCCTTGCAATGTGTCATCAGCAGGGGAGGAGTCAGAGAAGGAGAAAAAGGCGGTGGTGGTGGGTGGAGGATCCAGTGCTGTTCACACTCCTGAGCCACATCACATTTCAAATATCTAGAAAGTATAACAATTTATAAACATTTTAGTGAAGTAGAGGCTTTAGTATAACAAATTGAAGAGTTGAGCCTTTTGAGGCTGCCATACAACCGCCCGCAGCACCAAGGATCAGAGCACCCCACATCACTGAGGAGGTGAGCTGTGCAGTCCACAGCAGTCCACACAACCCCTTCCCCTGTTGAAACGAGAAGCCACTTAAACAAGTCTCATAACCAGACTTCCAGATCACCTAAAGCAACCCTAAAGGGAAATGAGATGGAACACTCTAATACTCAACCACCTGAGCTCCCTGAACTGGCAACAAAAGAGGAACCAGAAAAAATGAAATTGGAAATAATTTCTCAGATAACAGCAGAGATTGTTCCAATTGTGTAATACATGATTAATAAATCTACAGCAGACACACATAAAAAAATAGAGGAGCTTAGGAACATGATGGAATCCCAACACATAAAACAAATGGAATTCATAAAACAGATGCAAACAGATTTCCAGGAGATTAAAAACTCCATTGAAAGTTTATGTAATAGAATGAACCAATGTGAGGACAGAATTTCAGATATAGAAGATAAGATTGCAATTAGTGACCAGGACAAGAAAAATTTCTTTAAAATAGTAAGGGACCATGAGAAATCAATTCAGCAGCTGCTAGACAATACAAAGAAGAA
>NW_004624778.1:1813529-1824569 GCF_000247695.1 Heterocephalus glaber
TTCCAATGATGAATGTTATTATATTGTATACCTAAAATGTACCAATAAAATTAATTTTAAAAACTTGTAAATATAGTTTTTCATGTGCCACTTTACTGAACTGTGCTACTTCTACCAGAAAAAAATTTTTAAAGAGACTTTTTAAAAAACAAATCCTAGAATTGTGTGGGTATATTATACCCTGTGTGATGCTTAGGTAAACATATTCAAACGTGTTAGATGAAGCATCATGTGGGTGCAAATCCCAGTTTGACCCTTTTTCACACACTTTGCCTTTTGTCATACCAAGTGAGTAAATATAAAGATTGCTTCCTGTATTCTTCAGGGAAAGGTTACGAGATGCGTAGACAGCTATTATTATGCTGAAGTAAAATGTAGAGTAAAACAGTAACAGGTGGGTTTGTGCCATTAAGGGAGGAAAAGTTTATTTAACTCACTATTTGTAGAGGTTTCAGTCCATAATTGGCTGGTAGTAAGGCAGGGTGGCATGGCAGACAGGCATTGCAAAGGACAGTTCATGGTGGCCAAAGTTTGCAAAGCAAGCAAGCAAGGGGCCTTAGCAGCTTCTTTCTACTTTTATACTCTATCTAGGGTACCAGGATTAGGGTGGTGCCAAACCAATAAATGGACTGATTTATTGATCACACACTTATAATCCCAGCATCACACACTGTAGATTAAGCCACTTCTGAAAGAGCCCATCCTATGACCACATGAGGTTTTGAGGGGACATCTAGACACAAATCATAACAGAAACATATCTATGAATGGTGACCAAACAAAGTGGCCATCTGGGTTGTGTAGTAGAGGCTCACACACTCACACTCTTTTTGTGGTGCCCTTTGTATTACAAGGGCTGGTGCATTGAAGTACTTAACCACCTCAACCATAAGAGTCATCGAATTTATGCTTTTATTGTATGTGTGATTCCCATAAACAGAATTGAGGATGTGGCCTTTGGTCTTGCCAGTGATATTCACTCACACAGGTTGAGAAAGTGGACATGGAAAAGGGAGTCATACTGGGACTGCAAACAGTCACAGTGATGCACTGGCACCCAAGCATGTGGAACTGGAAGAGAGGAAGTTAGGAAGTTATCAAGGGCAGAAGTACCAGCCACACCTTCACCTCTAGATTGCAATTATACTAATGATGTGGAAACTTGTTGTCCTTGGGAGCCCTTAGACTCACATTTCTTTTCATCCCTCCAAAAATTTTGTGTTATCATTTTTATTCTCTCTAGTCTGTCTATTTCTGCCTGAACTACCTACTGTGTTTTCTCCTTTCCTCCATTAAACATTGCCTTATATCAAGCATTATATGACACTAATGTTATGACACTGGGGTAACTCCCTTTCCTCACCATAAAATGACAATGATAAAATGTAAAGTTTTGTGAGGATTAGAGGAAAAGGGATATAAACTGCTGAACTCTAGTAAGTATTCAATAGTCACTTACTATTTTCACTAACACTCAATAGTATAAAGTACTTGACCATTACCTTTATTGCACTGCTAGATTCAGAAGAATACTGCAGATGACTCTTTAGTATTATAGTCAGTTTTGCAAATTATGAGTACAGAGTGTTTGTATTTTTCTGAAGTATAATTGAGAAGGCAGTTTGAGTTTTGTGTAAATTTACTGTCTCTATATCACACAATCTTAAATTATAAATCAGGTTAGAGAGATTATAAAATTTCCAATTTTCACAGGCATTAGCCTTCACCTTTCCTTTTTTTCCCAAGAGGGTTCTGACAGAGAAAAAGAAGATGAAAGCATATTATGCTATTCATACATTTGGAATTTTTCCTGCTGGTAATTTACACAGTACAGATTTATCACCTTAAGGGAAATGTCATTCCCCTGACCTGTATTAAAAATACAGCTTCATAATTGCTATAGTAAAATCTTTGGAGGAAAGGAGATCTCCATTCCTCTGTAATAAAATGAGAAATAAAATCTCTGCACGGTGCTGTGACCTTTGACAAGTGTCACAGCTAACTGGGATTAGCAACAGCAGGATTTATTTCTTCACAGAGGTTTGTGTTCTCCCAGGTGTAACTAATCACTAAAAATAAATGCCTCAGGCTTTAAAAAAAAGTGTTGTGGGTTTTTTTGCCTGTGCTCTCTCTGGCCCTAAGTGGTTGATTTGTTGAGTAGTCCTCACAGTCTGAGTAAAAGGGCACAGGACTGTCTGGGGTGCGGTGATCACTGGTTTCCAAATCTTTGAATTGATGTCACCTTTGTGAACCAAGCACAAAAACACTTTCAAGTATGTACTTGTAAAAGATTTCTCAGTCCAGAGTATTTTTTCCTTTACTGTTGCCCTCTCTGAAAACTGATTCTTGAACTTCTGCAAACCTTGGGTCAAAGTTATTATCCTGCACAATTTGGAGTTCAACACAAATCTGGGACTCAGCTCTTTAGTTGGGACATATTACCCATGAGGCCTATAGGAGTCCATCTGTCATCTGCAGAGGTAGCTATGACATAACTCACTCCAGCATTTACAAAAGCTGGCAGAGGATGATACTGACATTCTTGGCATAAAATCACTTATTTTTAGGATCTAGTAAAATTTCAAATATATTAGCATCATTTAGTCATAAAATCATAGTAGGGTTCTTTGCATATTTATAGTTTCCATGGTCTCTTCATAAATATCACAGTAGTAAATAGAATCCTATATTTGGCAAAACTGTCCCTTGGAAGTGTGGAAGAAATTAACACTCTCCCAGATATAAGCTGGGGGAGTTTGTTCCTACTAAGTTTACTCCACTTGAAATGCTAAAAGGTCCACCCAGGTGAAATGAAAGGACACTAGATAGGAATATGATACTATATGAAGAAATAAATATCTCAGTAAAAGTAAATGTGAGATGTGATCAAAATACACTGTGCATATTTAATTTTAAAAGATTTATTACAGTAAAAGATACATTGCCATTAATCACCTTCAAATACTTGTCACTTTGAACACACTTACCTTTTGTTCTTACTACTTTCTAAAGCAGTTCTGGAAGTCCTTTTTCACAACTGTCTTTAGTTGTGCTCTTGTAGCTGCCTTGATGCCCTGAACCCATTCAAAATGTTCACCTTTCATGGTTATTTTGACTTTGGAGAACAGGAGGTAACACAGTGCTAGATCCATAAGGTGAATGAGGACACATCATAATGATTTTATTTGACAGAAATTGGTATAAAGTTTTGTCCATTCAGGACTTTAAGAAAGACCAACAAAAGGCATTCAAAAAAGAGGATTTTCAGAACTGCTTCAGAAGGGGCCAAGAATGAAGGGATAAGTGTATCTGAAGGGAGGGGAGTGTTTTAAGGGGGATGAATAGCAATGTGTCTTACTGTTTTTTATTTGAATATTTTTACTGTATATTTTGATCACACCTGGTATATGAACAAATATAAAAGCTAGCATTTTGCAACCTTTGTTTGCAACTCCAGTTTCCTATATGATTTAAGAGACTAGCTCATTAAAAATACCAATTACTGGTCCATACTTTTGGACACACAATGTATAAAGTAGTAGTATTGTGATATAAATAACCAAGAGAGAGAGAGGCTCAAGATTTATAGGTTTTATAGGTTATTGAAGTTAAGCTGCCAAAACTTCAAATTAGAATATCTTAACTTTAAGATAAATATAATGCCTCTAGTAAGCACAAAGAATATAGGTATGGAAAATGCACAAAGAGAAATGTAAAGTAATTAAAAATTTCACAACTAAAAGTCAACTAAATGCAAAAGTAGACAATAATGCATGGAATGAAGGAGAAAGAGCTAAAAGGGACATAGGAAAAAATAACTGAAATAGCAAAAGTCCCTCCTTACTAGTATGGATAATTTTTAATTTACAGTGATGCAACTTAAACTTTTTTTACTTTAGTGTGAAAGTCATAACCATTCAGTAGAAATCATACTTCAAATTTTGATCTTTTCCTAGGCATTATATAGAGTCCTATGGTTGCAAGTCACAGCTCCCAATCAGTCTTGTCATCGGAGCATAAACAATTGGTAGATTGGTATTCAATGCACTTTTGCTGTACTATATATTTTCAATTCACTACACTTTCAACTCACTACATTATCAATATTTTGGGGGGTGTAGCTCCATTATAAGTCAAAGATAATCTTTAATTAAATTAAAAGTAGATGGATTAAACTCACCAAACAAGACAGAGATTGGCAGAATAAGTTTAAAAAGTATGATGCAACTATACCCTACCTAAAAGAGATTCACTATAGAGCCAAACGCACAAATAGGTTGAAAAGGGGAGGATGGAAATGGATAGTCCATGCAAATAATAACCAAAGTAAAGTAGCAGTGACAATGCTGATATCAGACTAAACACATATTAAATTTTAAAAGCTTAGGGACAACAGATATTATATATTAATAAAAAGTTCAATACACCAAGAAGATATAACAATCACAAGTATTTACATACCCAATAACACAGCAGCAAAATATATGAAGCAAAAATGGACAAAATTGGAAGAAGTAGCCAGTTATATAATAAGCATTGGACATTTCAAGGCCTCATGTTAATAATAGATAGAAGAACCAAATAGTAAATAGGTAAGGAAACAGATAATACAATAAAACAAAATTTAACAAACACACAAAATACACTGCACTCAATAGAACACATAAGCGTGCATAGGACATTCTCCTGGATAGAACATATGCTAGGCCACAAATTAATTCCCACGATGTTAAAAAACAGATATCACAAACATTGTCGCAGACAATATAAAGAATTCAGAAATCAATGACAAAAGACTAGAAATTTAACAGATTTATAAAAATTAAACAACACATCCTTAAATATACTATGGATCAAAGATGAAATTACAAGAGAAATTAGGGAATATTGCAGCTGAATAAATACAATATACCAAAATTTATGAAACATTATGAAAACTGTGAAAAGAAAGTTTATAACTATAAAGTTTATTAAAAATAAGAAATATCTCAAATCAATAATCTAAACTTATAATTTAAAATGCAAAATGCTAAATATAAAGCTAGCAGAAGGAATGAAATAAAAATTAGAGCAAAGATAAGCAGCATTAATAAAACTGAAATCTTTAGCAAGATCAAGAAGAGAGCTGGCTCAAATTAGAAATGAATATTGAAAAATTAATATCAATTCTATAGAAATAAAAAGGATTGTAAGAGATTAGTGTGAATTATATTTCAATGAATTGTGTAGTCAGATAAAATGGATAAATTCCTGAAAACACAAAGCCTATCAAGACTGAACCACAAAGAAATAGAAAATCTGAAGAGATCTATAATTACTAAGGATATTGAATTAGTCATCAAAAATTGCTCAATAAAGAAAAGCACAGGCCAAGCAACTTCACTGATACATCTATCTCACTGTCTTGATTTGTGCTGCTGTAATAGAATACCCAGGGTGAGTAATTTATGAACAGAATTTTTTGCCCTCAACATCCTGAAAGCTAAGTCAAAGATCAAGTTACTGGCAGCTGGTGAGAGTTTTATTGCTGTACATCATAAAAAGGAGGATCACGTGGATAGGAGAGAAAGAAAAGGGAGCAGAATTCCCTTTTTATAGCAAATCCACTCCCAGGATAATGGCATTAATTCATTAATTAGGGCAAAGTCTTCATGACTTAGATTCTTCCTAAAAGATCTTACCTCACAATACCACATTAGAGATCAATCAAGTTCTCAACACACGAACTTTGAGGGACACATCTAAACCACAGCATGTACAAAACATTTGAAAAACTAACAATTATCTTTCTCAAACTTTTTCAAATTTTGAAGACAGAACACTTCTCATCTTGTTCTTTGCAGCCTGCATTACTCTGATGCCAAAGCCAGACAAAGATATCACAATAAAGCTTTTTGTATCCCCAATGAGCATTAATTCAAAGCTTCATAACAAAATACCAGTGAGCCAAATTCACTAGCACATTAAAACGATTATACACGATTCCAAGTGAAGTTTATTCCTGAAATGCAAGGGTGGTTCAATATACATAAATTGACTGATGCAACACACTAAGTTAACAAAACAAAGGATAAAATCACGTGATCATTTTATTTGAGACACAAGAAGCACTTGACAAAATTCAATGCTCTTTTATGATAAAAATATCCAACAAATCAGGAATAGGAGGCAACTTCAAGACAATAAAAACCATTCATGAAAATCCCGGTGAACATACTCAAGGGTGAAAGACTGCTAGCATTTCCCCTAAGATCAGAAATAAGGCAATGTCTACTCATTTCACTTCAACATGGTATTGGAAATCTTGACTAGAGCAATTTTGCATGAAAAAAAGACATTACAGGGCTGGGGATTTAGCTCAGTGGTTTTGCCGCCTGCTGCGCAAGCACAAGGACCTGAGTTCGATCCCCGGTACCAAAAAAAAAAAAAAAAAAGACATTACAATTGGAATGGAAGAAATAAAAATGCTTATTTAATATGGGATGTCATATATAGAAACCTCTAAAAGCTTTACACATAAAAAACACAAGAATATAGCCAATTAGTAAGATATAAAACTGATATACAAAATTCAGTTGCAAAGCTATGTACTAACAATGAACAATGTGAAAATATTGAGAAAAAATTCTATTTACAACAACAACAAAAATAAAATACTTAGGAGTTAAGGCAACAGAATTGTAAAATAAAAATGACAAAACACTAAAGAAAGAAATTAAAGGTGATATAAATAGAATGATATCTTATGTTTATGGATCAGAGACTTAATATTGATAAGACCAAACTAACCTACAGATTTAATGCAACCCTCTCACCATACTAATGGCCTTGTGTGTGTGGTGAAAGGGTCTGGCTCAGGAGGTGCAGTGCCCAGGAGCATTCTGACTTCTCAGTTCACAGCATGAGTGAGGTGGAACACTCCAGACCTCTAGCAACCGCATCCATAAGTCAGCTATTATAAATATACTCAGCGTTTGAAGAAAAAATTGTTTTAATAAATATAAAATAAGAACTAGCAAGGAAAATCTAAAAAAAACCTGTAGCTGAAAGGTATAATAACAGAAAGAAAATTGACCAGATGCTTAGAAGCACATTGCGGAAAGTGAAATGGAGTTTAAGGATAGAAAATAAGAAGTATAAAACCTGGAGAACTGAGAGGAAAAAAAGTAGAAGCAAAATTATCAGAATCTCTTGTGATTTCTAAAATATTTTCAGTTTAATACATGTAATTAGAACTGTAGGTAAAGTGAAAGAAAAAAATGACAGGAAATACTTGCTTTTAAAGTGTCCTGTTTTGATATTCTTCAGCTTTCCTAGGAGATGCATATGACATGATCTGTCTTGACTTCTCAGACTTTTTGAGTGTCTTCAATCTGAAAATCAATATGTTTTACTATTAGAAAATTATTGACCACTGTCCTTCCTTGGACTATCATCTTTTTAGTTTTTATTACTAATTATGTAGTTCCTACTAGTACATATTGGACCTCTAGTTACTATCTTTTATGTACTTAAGTATTCAAAACTCTGTCATGCTACATTTTCTTCTATATAAATTACTAACTATTCCACTTCATTATCCCTCTTTAGTCTGTCCATGTGTTTTTAATTTTGATAATTATGATTTTTACTCTCAGGTTTGTCTGTTGCATTTAGGTTTTTATTTGTATACTGATTATGGGATTTATTCACTTGTATCTCTTTAGTAATTTTTACATTAATATTGGTACATTTAAAAAGTCTTACGCATTTATATGTTAACTTTCATATGTTATATTTGTTAATTTTCACATGAGCTTAATTTTTAAAATTAGATCTCATTTTTATTAAGCATGGGTTGCTATGTGGGAGTCTGAGGGGCATAGCTTTAGCTGAGATCAGCATTAATTTGTTAATTTTTGGCTTCACAACACGTGGAAGGATCTGTAAACACTAAGCTCTCATTCTGTTTTGTATAAAGGCTTTTCATTTCTTCAAGGTTACATTCCCCAAACCCATTTATAGCCTGAGTAATTGCCATGTTTCTCTGAATCTATGGTTTTTCTAATCTAATTACCATAGATACTGCAGTTAATAGCAACATCCAGTTTTTTTCATTGAAGAGGGTTCCATTCTAGCCAAACAAGTGTGTGAATTTGAAACCACAGTCCCTCCAGTTCCAACATGAATAATATGCCCTCAGCTTCCATACCTCCAATCTACTTAATAGCTAAAAACTCTCTCTTTATGTTTCCCCTTGTCTAATAGCAAGAAGACAACTTCTTTTCTTTCATTTTGTTTAGTAAGTTTGGCTCTGTTTCCTTATATTTTTCCATGAAATTCCATAATTTTCCTGTTTAAGTACAGTGTTTGTAGGAGCAGGTTTTGTAGCAGTAAAGACCTCAGGACAGTATTAACTGAGCTTTCCATATTTAATGTCCTTTACCCTTACCAACAGGCATCTTCCTACAAATAGTATTTTTTTACAAGCTTAAAATTATTAGATCTCCATGTCCTAAGTTATTCCAATAAATCCCAATTTTGTAAAATTTTGGTTGCTTTCAGGATTTCTCATGTCTTTTTTCATAATAATTGCATTATATAGTTAATTGTTCCCAATGCAGTAAAAAATAATATGCATAAAATAATAAAGTTAAAAAGAACAGAAGGTTGTAGATAGAAAGTAACAATAGTTAAGGAAAGAGTTAATCAGTGTAGGAATACCAAATTTTTCCATTCTTTATGGCAAGGTTTCCAGCTGCCAAAGGACTTGCTTTTTGTGCAGGGAACAGGTTTTTCTTAATCACAATTAATGACTTAGAAAATGAAAGAATCTTGTAATAAACCAGAAAAATTCTTTTGCAACCATTATATCTGAGAATGAGACCAGTGATGCTCAGAAAAATATGAATGTCACTGGACCTCTCCTGACTTTCTCAATTTCATGCTGCTTTCTTTCCATTATGAGGTGACTAGTGAATGGGTTTATTTAGCTCACACTTTGTAGAGGTTTCAGTCCATATTGGTTGGCTCCAAGGCAGGAATGGCAAACAGGCATCACAGAGGAGAAACAACATGATGTGCATAAGGCAGCAAAAACAAGAGACCTTAACAGCACCTTTCTGCTCCTTTTATCTTATTCAGACTACTGGGATTAGGGTGGTGCCAAACAAATCACTCACATACAGTTGTTTAGTAATCGCATGCCCTTAACCCCAGCATCACACACTCTAGATTTGCCCACCTATGAAAAAGAAACTCCCATCTCATCTGCATGAGGCTTGGTGGGGGACGCATCCAAACACAAGCCACAACAGAGGTAATAATTGTGACTAGGATATCTCCACTGAAAACATTGTAAATTTATTGGAACTAATCCTCCATACTGTTTGCACACTATAAAAGCTAGAGTTGCTCATCAAAATTAAGGCAGTTAGCACTCCTAAAGCTTCCAGAGTTCTCTACTAATGCAGAAGTCTATTTCCATTTGAGTACACATAGCAATACAATGAAACTCTTCCAGAAATAAAATATTTTTTAAATTAACTAAAACATACAAGCTGTTGGGAAGAAAACATAAAAATTCTGAGCATAACATATAATATCCAAGACAAAAGTTACAGAGACAAAGGAGTAGAGCAATCTGATTTCTAAAGCTAATTTTTCTGGAAAAATCAATGACATTATTAGAGAGCAACTCCATCATCTTTATAATAAATTTTTTCTTTATAAATTGCCAGCAGACCCAAGGGATAAATATGATTTTGTTTCTGTTCACTGTGATCTTTGGAGAGTAGACCTTCTAATACACTTAAAAAATGTATCTCATTTTTTATCTAGGGGTCCTGTTTTTACTGTCATAGATAAGGGAAAGCCAAACTGCTTTCATCTCAGCTGGTTAACTAATTTGATCGTCAGTCCCACAAATTATTATTCCTGCTCACTTCCAGGTTGAGTCAGCCCCTGTAGTGTTATGTGACACACAGCGCTGCTTAATCTATTGTATAAATGGAATCAAATCACAAAGAACTCATTTTACAATGTTTGATTTGGTCAAAAAAAGTTCAGACATGTTAAGTGACACAAATGAGCCAGGATTGTCACTCTGCTAGGTTATTCCAGCAAGATCCTAGGCGGAAGATAAACGCTGGCCCATGTTTGATATGAGAGAAGAATACAATTTTAAGAAGAAAAAACATTATTATTCTTTTACATTATTGTAAAAAGAATAAATTAAACAGTCTCTTCAAAGTGACAATTTGTTATAAAAAGCATAAGCAATAAAAATGAACTTTTTTTTTTGGTACTGGGGATTGAACTTGGGACCTTGTGCTTGTGAGGCAGGCGGCAGAACTACTAAGTTAAATACCCCGCAGCAAAAAATGAACATTTTTGAACACAGAAAATAGCAAGAGATAATAATCTCATCTGAGTGTTTCAAAACATATCTTTGTATAATCATAAATTATAAAAAATATATTTGGCATGAAATATTGAAGATCAGTTGGAGTATCTGGAGGAAGTGTTGTGGAAAATAAATATTACTAGATCTGTGTTGGCAATGTATTAGTTTCTTATTGCTGCTTTAACAAATTACTACATACTTGTGGCTTAAAATGTGAGCTTATCTTACCGTTCTGGAGGACAGATATCAGAATTGAATCTTACAGAGCTAAAATCAGAGTTAAAAAGTTGTGGTCTTTAGGGAGAGAATTCATTTTCTTGCCTTATCAGCTACTAGAGACTATCTTGTTCTTATTCTTTCTCCATCTTCAACATCAGCAAAATAACATCTTCCTCTTTCTCTCTAAATTTTGTTTCTGTTGTCACATCTTCTCTCTCTGACCAGCCTGTGGGGGACTGCCCCATTGATTATGCCCAAAGCAAGCCATAAACAGTGAAGGCTGTAAAGAGTTAACTCTACAATTGGCTTTTTTTTTTCTTCCATTAAATTTATTGGTACACGGTCCCAGCACCCGGAAGGAAGCTCCCCCACTGCCATCCCAGGCTCCTAGGGCAGGGAAGCTCAGCCGGTCCCAGCACTTGGAAGGAGGCTCCCCA
>NW_004624778.1:1828729-1851547 GCF_000247695.1 Heterocephalus glaber
TATTCTAGGTCTCTTCTGGTTCCAAATGAATTTTTGAATTGCTTTCTCTAGTTCTGTGAAATATACTGTTGGGATTTCAATTGGGATTGCACTGAATCTATATAGCAGTTTTGGAAGTATGGCCATTTTCACTATATTGGTTCTTCCTACCCAGGAACGAGGGATGTTTTCATTTTCTTATATCCTCCTCAATCTCCTTTTTCAGGGTGCTATAGTTTTCAGTGTAGAGGTCTTTTGCTTTCTTCTTTAGATTGCTTCCTAGATATTTCATTTTTTTGGATGCTATTGTGAAAGGAATTGTTTCCCTAATTTCCCTCTCAGTGAGTCTGTTACTTGTGTACAAGAAGGCTATTGATTTTTGAGTGTTGACTTTGTATCCAGCTACTTTACTGAATCTGTCAGTTAAGTATAAGAGTCTTTTGGTGGAGATTTTTGGGTCTTCTATGTAAAGTATCATATCATCAACAAATAATGACAGTTTAACTTCTTCCTTTCCTATCTTTATTCCTTTTATTTCTTTCTTTTGTCTAATTGCTGTGGCTAATGTTTCCAGAAGTATATTGAACAGGAGTGGTGATAGTGAACATCCTCTTCTTGTTCCTGATTTTAGTGTGAAGGATTTCAGTTTTTGACCATTTACTATGATATTGGCTCTTGGTTTTTCATAGATAGCCTTTATCAGGTTGAAGTAAAGACCATCCATTCCAATTTTCTGTGGAGTTTTTATCATGAATGGGTGTTGGATTTTGTCAAATGCTTTTTCTGCATCTATTGAGCTCATCATATAGTTTTTGTCCTTTGCTTTGTTAATATAGTGTATTACATTTATTGACTTATGTATGCTGAATCATCCTTGCATCTCTGGGATAAATCCAACTTGGTCAGTGTGTATGATCTTCTCGATGACTCTCTGTATTCTGTTTGCCAATTGGCTTGTTTATAGAAGCGAGTCTGACCAAAGCCTATGTGCCAATGTCAGAGTGACTCTTACTCAAATTCTTTTCTGACAGTTAAGCCTTTTTTTACTAAAAAGACAAGGTTAATTATTGACCACAACCTATAGTTTGTTCTATTCCTAATTCAAGAATGCTTTGCCTCTTCCTTTATAAGCCTTGTCTGCATCAGCAATGCATCTATAGCAACTCCATGTAGTCGTAGTCCCTCCAAGTAGCCCCTTTACCTCGATCTAACTACGATGTCACCAATAAATATTGATGGCTTTGGCTGTTCAGGGCCTTTGCTTGTCCAAGCCTCTGACTGCTCAGGTACTGGTCATCTTGGCTCCCCATATGTTCTCTTTAATTTTCTCAAAGTCTTTCTTCCCATTATGCATTGCAGCACCAAGCAAGAGATCAAGATCCATTGCTGGAGTTTCCAGTACCTACCTATTTCCCTCTGATAAATATCCTTATGGCTACAGTGGGCCCACTGTAAAATATAGGCTGGTCTCTATTTTTCAAAAATCCTTAATTGATCACACCTGAAAACTCTTAGTGCTGAAATAAGATAACATACTCACAGATTCTGGGTGTTACAAATAGATATCAGACAGCCATTTTTCTGTTTACCTCTAAAAAAAATGAGCATATTTGTTAAAATTTCAAACATTTTTCAGAAGATGAATAAACTACCATTCATATTGTGAATAAAAATTAATGAGAAAGTTGATAACACCTTAATACTACAACAATAATCTGGAATTCAAGTCACTTAAATGTGTCTTTTAATCACAACCTCATAGAAATGTGTAAACCTTTCAGTTCTTGCATTTATTTATTAAAATTTTGAGACAAGCTCTCCCTAAGTTGCTAAGCTGCCAGGCTGGGTTGGACCTTGAAGTGCTCCTGCCTCAGTTTCCCAGAGTTGTGGCATTTAGGTATGTACTGCCACATCTGGTCAGTTATTTCTCTTTCAGTGGTTTTTAACTTCTTTTTTGCAATACAGAATACTTTGAGTTCCTGATGAGTCATAGAACCTTCCCTACTTACAAAATGGATCTATGGACATAGTTACCATATTTCTATTCAGACACTACCCTGTAAAGCATACACATAGATCATAACGCTCAATTTGAGTCCCATTTTATCAAGATTTACAGATCACTCATTAACACATACACTACAGAACACTTTTGTACTGAAATAAAAAGTCTACATGGAACAGATGTCAAGAATGAAGACCATTAAAATCCATGGCTCCACTCTAGGGGAAGTCCTTAACTAAAGCCTGTTTTTAAATTGTACATATAAAATTCAGCATCTGTTTACTTTAGGGATTACCTTATCATTTTGTGCCATATAGCATAGGTTTATCAGATAACCTACAACAAAGTCTAGGATTTCATAACTCTTAGTAATTCCACGTTGGACTATTCCAACCTGTGATATTTCTTATAACCTTCATTTTTTATCTTCCTTCTACAGCTTCTCTTTCCTCTTGTTTCTCTTATAATTCTCTGGCTCTTTGCCTTAAGTCTACTTCACTGTTCATTAACTTCTTTATTAAAGAACAAATTTTCCAAATTGGCTTTTTAAATAGCCTGGCTGGGTACATTTGTTGGAGAAGAAATAGCATTAGGATCAGCTGTTATTAACAAATTATTCTAAATAACAATGGTTTGAGCAAGATTAAATTTTACTTTTATCTCTCATAAGCATTCCCAAGATTGATCCAAACAAGTTATAGTGGTGAGGATTTTTCATGCATAGTTGTGTTTGCATATGTTCATGCACAGCTATGTTCATGCATAGCTGTGATTTTTCATGCATAGTTCTTGCATAGCTGTGATTTCATGGGCCATTCAAGATGACAATATCAGTAATATCCAGGAAGTAGAGCAGATGTAGAATGAAGAAAAGTGAGGAAAGAGAAAATGAGCTCTTTCATTTTAACATAGGTTTCCAAAAGTTGTTCTGTAATACTTTGGCTATACATCATTGGCCACTTGACAGCACCTTAGGCAAGAATGAGACAAGAACAAGGTCTGAAACTTGAACAGCCACAGCAAAAATCAGGAATTCAAGTAGTACAAAATTTAGATAATGGCTTTGGAAGACAATTGTTAGATACTGAAACAATGAACCTCTGTGGCTTCCCAATTATCTAGCAGTACTCCTTTTTCTCACATAGAAAAATTACTTCCTTATTAAGTAAAACAACCTCAATGTTTCATCCTTTGCACTGCATCCAGCCCAAAACCCAGGATCTTGGTGTCATGTCTCACCATGTATTTAACATTTTCCCTTTCTGATCTAGCCTGTAAATTATAATATAATGTTTGCCCTCATTTCACCTAATAATAGCAGCAGTCATAGTAGAAAAGTACAATGAAAATTTGGAATGGAAACAAAGAGAATGGGAAAATTAGGCAGTCAAACCCTTAATTAATATAATCACATTTCTATGTCAGTCATTATAAAGACTTCATTCTATTGCAGTCAAAATAAACTCCTTAGAGAGCATATCAAATGTCTTCTGCTTCATACTTTGGGATAAAATTCCTTGTCTGTTGATCACTCTGATCCCTTCATCTCCCCCTAGAAGTTTCTTTGGATGCTGTTCTTGGGAGCTGCATACTTTGGGTACTCAATGTTGGAACAGGATGTTTGAAGAGTGGGGGATTGTTTTAGGAATTAAACAGCTATTCGGGCTCTTCACCAGTCTCCATCATGGCCCCAGTCCAGGGGATTGAACTGAGGGCCTTTATACTGAGCTACATACCTATTCCTTTTTTAAAATGTTTTAATTTTGAGACACAGTCTTGTTAAATTGCTCAGGCTGAGCTCAAACTTGCAATACTTCTGCTTCAGCCTCCCAGAGTGCTGGGATTACAGGTGTGCACCGCCACTCCAGGTATTTAGCAAAACAGTTCCTGCAGAAGTATAGTAGGCAACTGAATTCTTTTCTTCTGGCCAGTTCCATTTAATCAAACTGAAAAATCTTACTGGACATGATTTATTAGTCTGGAAACTCAGGCCATCTAATTTTTGACCCCTAGCTAATTTTCCCATTTGCCTATCTAATTTAAATCAAGATATTTTAAGGCGATCTGAAGCCATAGGCTTGGATAGGAAGGCAAAAATCTTTGATTGCTTTTAGCTTCTTCCATTTTCGGCAGAAAAGTCTTAAAGGAAGCTACTTTAACATGCCGTTTAAGTCTTTATTGCATACATTTGCAGCTGCTTCTATTTGAGTGCTATCACATCTAAGAATACATAAAAACTAATGTTGAAATTTAATTGATATTGCAGCAGTATTGAGAGGTGAGCCCTTTGAAGCCTGCTTTTGTTACAGCTGAATGAACCAAAAATAGTCCACGTTCTTGTGCACAACCGGCAAAGAATTGTCAAGCACAGACCTCATATTAAGTAGTAAGTAAATAAGTTTATTGAAGATCACAGGATGGTAACAGCAGGAACGGGCAGAAGAGTAAAAGGAAAAAAGAGGAGGAAGAGGAATCCTAGATTATTCAGGCTTCCAGTATTTAAAGGGCCAGACCCAAGTGCCTCCCATTGTGGTCAGAGTCAGACACGTCTTGCTCCAGGTGTCTCCTATTCTGGCTCTCACTGGTGGTGATGTTGTGCTGTGTTGGGCATCATACCTTCTGGAGCTTAAACATGGATAATCACTAGGGTGGTGTTGTGTATATAGTCCAAGGAATGGAAGGGAGTGGCTCCCTCAACTTCCCCGTTTCTAACTGTACTATTTTGGCCATCAGGACCAAAACCCTTAGCATTGAAATTAATGCCAATGTAAAAAGGCAAATTCAACCCCTTTGGTCTTTCTTTGCCCTCTGCGTCTTGCCTTGTGATGATATAGCAAGAAAAGTTCTGACCAGATTTCAGTCCCTTGATCTTGAACTTCCAGGTTCCAGACTATGAGAAAGTAAATCTCCGTGTGTTATAGATGACAGTCTTTGGTATTCTATTATAGCAACACAAAATTGGTCATGTCTGTCAAGTGTTCTAAGTTTGTTTAAGGGTGTATGGATTTAAAACATATTCTATTTTTAATGAAAATATTGCCTGATCAAGATTGTCTAACATTGTCCCTATTTGGGCCATTCATTCTACATTCAATTATTAGTATTCATTATACCCAACCTCAAGCTCTGTCCATTAAAAGAAGAAAAGAGATAAAACCTGACTCAGACTAAATGAAATTATAATTAAATGAAGAATAGTATAATAAAACTAAATAATTATTAAAAGAAACTTTAAGAAAAATAAATTGTAGCGTCAGATTTACAATATATACTTTTAGTGTATAGAAACTTAAAGACATTTGAGATCAGAGAGGTCTGTATTTTCCCCTGGCTGAATTTGAGGGAAATTTTTTAAATGATCTAGTTTGAAATACCCCAGAATTCACTTCCGCAGAGTCTGGCGTAATTTGTCTAGGTTCAGATATAGCCATTGGTGTTAAAAAGAAAGCACATATCCTGTACCTCTCCACTAATTCTATTGTGCAGCCAGAATTGAGAATCACTGACATCTGTCATTACAAAAGATTTTGTTCAGGTGGTATAATTAAGCCCATCCAACTCATAAAGTAAGAATAGAGTGTGGGCTGGTAGATAATGGAATAGCAGAACAGAAATTAGGCATTGTAGGCCAGTACCAGCCAAGTGTTCATGTCTTTAATGTATTCTTTTAAAAAGCCATGCCAACTACTCATGGAGTAGGTAAATTTATACATATTCCATCATCAACACTACAGTTTCACTTTGATCTCTTTTGATTTCTTGATTTATATTCTGATCATTTATATAGGCATTGTTCCTCTTTTTCAGGCCTTTTCATGGAGCACTCACCTAGACTTCTATCTAACTTCTTACCAAGATTTTGCTTCAACTCCTTCTACTTTAATTATATGCATGCATGGATACATACATACAGTCAATCACAGCCAAATATTGCTAGCCTACATACCTAATATAAAATCCCAGAATACTATAACTGCTATCCACCATTTTACCTTAAACATCCAGGAAATCAAAATGGTACAGGAAAGGCTTTAGAAAAAGTAAGAATCAATTAACACAAAAAGTTCAAACTATAGACTATGGGTCTCTAATAGATTTTTAAAAATCCATTATTGTTTCCAATTTGTGGTCCTCATTCTCGTTAGACACCCTTTAGTCTGCATTTCCAAGCTCCATATCTTTTTAATGGTCAGCTCCAAACTTCATTTCTCAATTAGCTGTGTTGTATATATAGAACTCACTAGAAAAATACCAAAGTTGGTAGAACAGCATTGTACAGGCATCTGTAGTTCCTTGTTTGGTAATCAAAAATATCCATTTACTAGTCTCTAAGCTTAAAATGACTCCATGACAACTATTATTTTCTAGAAGTATCTGGAATTTAGTTAATGCTTATTTCAAGTAGGTTGTTCTCAAAATTACCTTTCTTGCAGATTCAGGTCATTTTATATTTATTCTTTTTCAAATATGCTCTACATTAACTCTGAAATCTCTCCCCTAGAACTTGGCTATACAATTATGTTGATTGCATCACCACTTCTTTATTTCCAAAGAGTACCAGGTAATTGTAGAGGTGCAGCTGAGTCTATGCCAGGCTCAGATGCATTTGCTGTGCTAATAAAAGGTTTAACCCTTTGGTATTGGCAGCTTAGTAACTCTCTCTGCATATGTTCCTACATTTTGTAGCATGAAGAAAATCTCCATCACTGGGGGGCTAAAGTAACAATCCAAACAGAATCACTGATGGCACTTTATGAAGATTAAGGTCTTCAGATGGGCTGCTTCCCCCTCACTTGGTTCCCCAAAGAACCCATAGTCAGAGAAGAGAGCAATGTAAATCACAGAACAAAAATCATACTCCAAATGCAAAAGCTTCTACTATCTACCAGATATTATAACTATGGCATAGAATTAAAATAACAAGCTGTTGAAAGTTAATCAAGTTACAGAATATTTCACCACATTGATGCTGATGTAGAGAAATACAAAGAAGTTAAATAAAGAAGCAGGCGTATGTGGAATTTATCATATGAATGTCAGTAGGAAAAGATGGAACTATTCAATAAATGCGCTTGGAACAAAGAGCTAGCTAGTAAATAAACCTGGTTTTTCTTGTCATCTATTATGGCAAAATCAATTTTACATGGATCAAATATTTAAATGTTAAAAATAAAATAAATTATGAGATAATATATAATTACTAAAAAAAGCAAAAGCAGTAATGTTCAGGTAGGTAAAATCCCTTTTTCAAGAAAGAAAAACACCCAAAATACAAAGAAATAATTTATATTGCAAAAACAATTTTACTTGCAGTATATAGTCAAACACTATAAAGAAAAAAATTTAAAACCTAGGAAAATCATTTCTAATATTTGTATATTAAACAGTAATTTTCTCTGTATTTAAAGAGCTTTTCACATTAACAATAGCTGCATTATTTACATCTAAGAATTTATTCTAAATATGTAAACATAAGTGTGCAAACTAATTTCATTAAAGCATTATCTGTGATGATTAAAATATGAAATAAATCTAAATGTCAATTATTAGGCCTCTGTGTAGTAAATTATTTGGCATAGTAAAATAACCAAGAAAATATGACATAGCTAAATAGGTTCTGATTTATCATCAAACAAGCAAGCAAGAAAGTATATATAAGAAAAGATGTCCAATATATTCATTAATGAAGGCCAGTCTAAAAATAATATAATCAAGTGTGTGTGAAGAAGGATAGCATGTATAAAATGTGTGCTATAGAGGAATGAATTTTTGTGAATTAGTACGACAGAAACTGCAAGCAGTACTTACCCGCTAAGGAGTAACTCCTGAATTGCAGATATAACATGAAGATACATTGTGCACTTTAACCCTATCTGGACTCTTAGATTTTATTCACTATTTTTAAAAATGCTCCAAGTAGCAAATAAACATATTAGATTTTCTGCTGTTGCCTGATGCTTCATGTCCAGATATTTTACCTAACCTCACCTATTTTTGACAATCTTGAAACTGTGTGTAAGTTGCATTAATGAAACATGTTTTTGTAGAGAATGACCCGTCCTCCCAATTTCCTGTCTACACAATAACTATCATTCAAGCAAACTAAATCAATAGCCTGAGTTGAAGGTGTCCACCCAGTGAAGCAATTAATTCTTAGAAAAACAGATGCATTCACCCCAAGTGCTCAGTACAAGCTACCATTCACCAAGCAGGTCATTACTGCTGAGGCCTCACCAGCTTAGCCAGACCCATGGCTGCCTTGTAACACTGTCTCAGGTGACACAGAATATCACTCAGTTAAACCTGGAAGAAACCACTGAAAACAATTTAGCTGAGCCCTTTCCTCTGGTATTCTGTAAGTCTAAGTTCCAGTGACAGTCTGGCCACTCTGCTAGGAGAACAAAGAGATAAAACTAATGTTTTTAAACTCATAGCTGAGTGCTTTTGATACTGGATATAATGTGTTGGAATTCTAATACTTTTTAAAGACTAGACAGATAATTATTTTGTCTCTTTCTTCTTTCTGTCTGAATGGTTTGGATAAAAGTTCAATTTTTGAATGATTATCCATAATAGCTGCACAAAGCCTTTGTGCATTTAAAATAACCTTGGCTATCCTTTCTTTCTACCAGGGATTCCTTTGAGACATAATGGTTAAGAGTAAGAACTCCAGAATCACAGTGTCCAATTTTTCATCTTAGCTCTATAACTTACTAGCTGTGATCATGGATGTGTTAATCTTTTTGTACTTGTAAAAAAGGAAACAAATAATAAAATATTTATAAGAATTAAATGATGTGATACATATAAGGGTTAGAAAAGTACCTGGCATATAATAAGCACTTACTAAATATAGCAGTCACTACTATGACTAGAGTTCAGTAATTATGAGCAGTACTTGGAATTTTACCTGTTCTCCTATTGGGAGTATATGATGCAAATTTTCACCTGGATTATTGAAATAACTTTACAACTTTTTTTTCTGATCACAATTTTTTTGTTCTTTCTTATCATTCCCTTTACTGATAGCATTAACTTTTTAAAAGATTGAGTTGAGTAATATTATTTTTCTTGTAAAACCTTCCAGGGGCTCCCTGTCACCTGGCTGAAATCTGAACTCTATGACTTGGCACACATCCTGGTCATTCACATTCTGATTTAATAGATCCTTGTAAAATAATGATCCCTCCCCATCTTGTGCATAAAATTATGAAAAAAAAAAGAGCAGTGACTTATTGCTCTTGATCACATTATCACATAACCTCTATTATAATGTGATCTAATGGCATTAAAGTGTGGCCTGTAAGTTTCAAACATATTCATATTTTTGGTTCATAAGTTATAAGACATTGTGATTTTTCCATTAAATTTAAAGCAATGTGTTTAGATTCAGTATGTCTGGAGATGCTGTCTCATAATGCTAATATGATACTATATTTTTTCAGCTAAATTGAAAACATCACAGAAAATCCTTACATATAAGTACAGTCATCACTAGCCCAGAAATTCCTCCTCAGGTTCAATCCTTTAATATGAATGGCTTACTGGATAGCCACATATAGAAATACCATTGGTATTTTAAACTTGGCACTGAAATATATACTCTTCCTCTTTTGTTCTCCACCAACCAAGTTTCTCCAACCAAAGCCTCAGATGCATTCACCATTCCTCCTTCTTGCCCCCAAACCTAATCAGGCACAGATTCCTTCCTGACTGCTTTGGAAACTGTCCTCTCTGCTCCAACAGTCATTATTCTCAGCATTTCTTGCCTGGATGATTACAGTGACCTCCCCACCCAATCTTCACACTATAGACTCATCCTACTTGAGTCATAATCTGCACAGCAACCAGAAAAAGAATCTAAAATTTAAATCTTACATTTTATTCTCTTTCACAAAATCCTCAGTACTCTTGCCATAATGCTTCAAATTCTTCACTCTGTGATGTAAAGTCTTTCATAGATGTTATCCTGTCTACCTCTCTAGACTTAATTCCATTTCTTTAGATATACCTTTTACTTATTTGTACCTAAGTAATTGTACATTCCTGAATGCTGCTCCATCTCATGCAAGAGTTATCTTAATCTCTGCTAACATGTGATCTTTTCCCTTTCCTATCGTTCTCACTGTCTTAACTCTTTCCTGGAAGTTTTCTTCATTGTAAATTGACAATTCATAATTATAAAAATTTATGAAATACAAAGTGATATTATGATTTATGAATATAATGTTGAATAATTAAATCTAGTCACTTAATATGTTCATCACTTCAAATACTTGAAATTTATTCTCCTAGTAATTTTGAAATTTACAATATTATTAACTATGTTCATGATGTCATGTAGTGCCACAAAAAAATTTTATCTTGAGAGCATATGCACATTCCCCATTATTTCCATCTGTCTCTGTGAGTTCAATTGTTTCAGACTCCACACAGAAGTAAAAACATGTGGTATCTGTCTTTCTATGCCTGGCTTATTTTACTTAGCATTGTGTTGTCCAGTCCTACCCCTGTTGTCACAAATGACAGAATTTCCTTTCTTTAAGCCTGAATATTATTATATTGTGTATACATACAAAATTTTCTTTGTCCATTCATCTCTTGATGAACACTTTGGTTCCATAACTTGGCCATTGTGAATATTCCTACAATGAATACAAGAATATAGATATATCTTTTATAAGCTGGTTTCACTCTTTTGGGTAAATATTAAGAAGTGGGATTTCTCACTCATATAGTAATTTTACTTTTACTTTTCTAAAGAACCTTCATACAGTTTTCCACAATGGATGATGTATTAATTTACATTTACATTCCCATTTTGTCTCTTTGTTAATAGCTATATTCACAGTGAGAAACTGTAGTTTTTCTTTGCAGTTTCCTAATAATTAGGACTATTGAGCATTTTCTAATATCTGTTGGCTATGTGCATGTCTTCTGAGAAAAGTCTGTTAAGATACCTTGCTCTTTCATAATGCATTTTCTTTCTACTGAGTTGTTTGAGCTCATGTATTCTGGATAGTAACTCCTAGTATTAATTAGACTTCTGCAGGAAAAAAAAGAACCAACAAAATGTATATATAATGATGAGGGGCAATTTACTAGGTTGGTTTCCATGACCAGAGGCTGGATTATTCCCACAATGGCCAACTGCAGGCTGGAGAGCTGGAGAAACCAATAGTTGTTCAGTACAAAAAGGTGAAACCATCAGTACAATAGGCTGCAGCCTGAGGATGAAGGCCTGCAAGCCCCAGCAGGGTTGCTTGGTCTATGTTCAAAGGGGGGAAGAATTTGGAGTTTGTCATCTGCAGGTGATGGCAGCAGTGAAAACTGCACTTTCTTTACAAGAATCAGGCTTTGTGTGTTTGGTACATGCTTCCTCCTTCTGCTTTTTGTTGCATCCAAGCCCTCAGCCTGTGGGGTGGTGCTGCCTATGTCCAACCAGGCCTTCCTCCCTCAGCTTTCTGACTCCATGCCAGTCATTGCTGAGACAGACACAGAAATGTGCTGTACAAATGTTCTAGGTGTCTCCCAATCCAGTTAACTTGATAATGAAGGTTAGCTGTCATACCATTATCAGAGTATCCACTTACAAGCATTTTTCTTTCAATCTGTGGGATATCTGTCCACACTGCTGTTTCCTCTGCCACGTGAAACCTTTTAGTTTCATGTAATCCTATTTGCTTAATTTTGCTTTTGTTGCCTGCATTTTCTGGGGATAAGTCCAAAATGTCATTGGCTAGACTAATCTCATGTAGCTTTATCCCTTATGCTTTCCTCTTGGGTTTTATGGTTTTTGGTATTGTATTATATTTTAGTAATGTAAATCACTAATCAACTTTCAGTTGATTTTTCATATGGTGTGAGATAAACTTCCAATTTAATTCTGCACGTGAATATCTAGTTTCCCCAACATTAATATTGAAGAACTTTTCTTTTCCCACTGCATATTCTGGGCACCTTTGCCAAAAATTGTCTGACCTTTGGTGTATGGCTTCATTTCTGGGCTCTCTGTTCTATTCTATTCCATTATCAATGTGTCTGTTTTTTCCCCAGGATCAAGCCTTTTAAATTTACTAAAGCTTTGTGGTATAGTTTGAAATCAGGTAGTATAATAATCAGTGCTTTAGTTTTTTAGTATCTTTTTGTTGATCTTTGTTGTTACCTGCTTTGCTTAATTTCATTTTTGTCATTCAACATGAATTTTAGAATTTTTTGTTTCTATGAAAAATGACATTGGAATTTTAATAAGGATTGTATTATATGGTCACTCTAATAACACTAGTTCTTCCAGTCCATGAACACAGGATCTATTTATTTGTGTCTTCATCATATTTATATTACACTATTGACATTCAAACTGTTTAAATATTTATATATATATATTACTATACTATTTAAAGTATCATCATACTATAGTTTTCAGTATATAGTTGTTTCACCTCTGATTAAATTTATCCCTAAGTATTTCATTTTCTAATGAATAATGGGATTGCTCTCCCATTCTTAAATTGTTTGTTGTTTATGTACAGTTATGATAATGATTTCTAGTGACTTTTGTGTGTTGGTTTTGTATCCTTACAATCTTATATATTTGTACATTCTAACAGGTTTTTCATGGAGTCTGTAGGATTTTCTGTGTGTGACACAATATCACTTCTTTCTTTCCGACTGGGTTCCTATTATTTCTTTCTCTTGCTTAATAGCTTTGGCTAGGACTTCTAATGTAATGGTGAATAGAAGCAGCAAGAATGGGCACCTGTATTTTGATCTAGATTTTAGAGGGAAGGCTTCCAGCTTTGCACGGTTGTGTATAATGTTAGCTGTAGGCTTCTTATACATGGCTTTTATCCTGTTGAGATATATTCCTTCTATACCTAATTTGGTGAGAATTTTATCAAGAGAGGATGTTGAATTTCATCAAGTGCTTTTTCTGCATTATTGGGATTATCATATAATTGTTAGTCTTCCTTCAGTTAATACAATGTAGCACATTTATGAATTTGCATATTTTTACCTATCCTTGCATCTCAGAGATAAATCCAACTTGATCACGGCAAATGAACATTTCATTTTATTGTTGAATTCAGCATGAAGAGCTACCTAGCAGATTAGTAAAGCCCTGGGTGTGTCTGTGGATGATTGACAGGTAGGTCACAAACTGTGGAGAGAAGACCCACCCCGGATGTGGGTGGCCAAAGCCAATAGGGTTGTAGCCTGGATGGAATAAAAAAGGAAGAAGAAGGAAGTTTGCTCTTTTTTAACCTTGGGGGAGATCCAGTCTTCACCACAGTCTCCACTTTCTCAGGCTTGCAGTGAAGACTCTTCAGCCTTCTAATGCAAACACTTTGGGTTTCCAACATAAAGTTGAAGCAGACTGTGCAGTAAACTCCAGGCCTTTGACCTTCCACTGGACCCTCAGGCTCTCTAGAGCATAGACAGCCATTTTGCATTTCTTCTACCTTTGATTCTCCATGTGGCCACTGTAAGCTTACCCAGTAAATCATGTTATGTTTATATTTATCATTTGTATTTTAGTAAAATATAATATATTATATCATATTATATTATGTTAAATCTGTCCCTCTAGTGAACCCTAATACAATGTGTTAGTGGCTTCAAAAAGTTATGGATTTTCTTAAAGGAAAGAGAAGTATGAACATCCCTCCATTTGAGGGAAGATGTGTGTGTGTGATTATTTTAAGGAAGCTGGGAGGTTTCTTTGGTGTTTTTCTGTTTTTCATTTTGCTATACAATACTTGTTTGCTTACACTGGCACTCAAAAAATCTTTGTAAATGCATACATGCATGAATGAACAAATGGCAAGAACTCAAGTCTATTGAGATGGCTTCAGTCCTCTTCCAGTACACACCCACCCTAGATTGTATATGATAAGATTCTTCAAGAAGGATATCCTGAATGATAACTCGAATTCTAAATTCATTAAAATACAGGTTTGGAGTCATTGTATCCATTCATAGGGTATGGGATAGGATGACTCTAATTTTCCGTAGGAGTTCCTCAGTGGGCTGCTGAATTTTCATTATTTCTCATAGATAGTTTTCAGTGAAAAATAGACACTGTCCTCTATAGCAACAATGGAGGAAAATAGTATTCATTTAGAAATAAAACACTGTTTGATTGTTCCTTATTTTTATGCCTACCATCTTCCACACATAAAAATATTAAAACCTAGAAGTTTAAAGATTTTTATCATTCGCTGGAGGTAAATGTGTCCTATTTTTATTTACCCAAGAGGGTTAGCAAGAGAAGAGTGCTTTTATAACAATTACTGAAGCCTTGTTTTGGCAAAGATAGTTGGCTATTAAACAAGAAGAAATACCATAGAGCTGATTATTTCATCACAGATTTTATTGTGATGTTGGTAAAGGACTATTTTTATTTACACAGATCCTGTTATGCTCAGGAAAATGGATTAGATGTAACACTTTTGATGGATTTTATTCACCTAAAGAAATACAAGGAGCTATAGAGATGTTTAAAATGAATGTATAAATATAATGCTCTGTAACACAAAAATGGTAAGCCTTTTTAAAGTTAAAGAATCTATAGCTCATAAACAAAAGACATCAGGGCAGGCCTGGGTAAATTAGCCAAAAGTTGCTTTTTTCCTCCCACATATTGTCCAGTTAATTCTTTTATTTTAAACAATGTAATTATCCAAATAATAAGTACTGCTTCACTGATATTTTGAAATTGATCAAATCAGGGTCCAGGTTTATGCACTTAATTGTCATTGACTGTCACTGCCACTAAACAGTACATTCCATGAGAGTAAGAACAAGGTTTTCTTTTTCCTTTTTCACTACTGAACCCAAAAATTTCTTGTGCAGCTTCATGTAGTAGGCTCTTATTAAATATTTGGTAAGTGAGTAAGTAGTATCTTTGAGGATAAAAGTTATAGAAGTTAGGAAAGCAATAATAAATAAGATTAATCAGTAAAAGCATTATAACTTATTTAACTCATCCAAATGATCCAACAGGCAGTAAACTAAACAGAATATCCATAATGCTGTTGACAGCAGTATCTGCACAGTTGTAATATCAGAACATTTATATCTCATTTTGAACTGGATAATGCAGTTCTAAATAGACCACAGTTAAAACAGTAGAATTTTATGAGAAATATTAAGTACAATTATCCAGGAAAATATATTCACATAGCAACTGGGAAGCAGGAAACATTTTGTAACAATCATTCCTGAGAAAAAGTATTCATATTTGGTATGCACTATGATCTTCATTCAGTAAGTCTTTGTTGAACTATACATAAAGAAGACTTCTAGTCCTAGGTGGTACAAGGGAGAGCATAACAGATTATTCTCTATTCCTTAAAAGTGTTTTATTGTTCATTATTGTTGGCTCATCTTTCTTTAGATAGAAAAGGTCAATTTTTTAAAAAATTAACTTTTTCTGGCATATTGTGATGATGTAGGACTCTAATATCATCCTAGAAAATCATATATTGATTTTATAATCAGAACATTGTTTAAACAGATGCTCATATCTGGACATCTTCCAAAGCAGAGAACACATAATATATGTGAAAAATCTCAGAGAAACCTGAATTCTAAACTAAAAAGATTAAAGGCAGAATTCTTTTCATGCATGGAGGATGTCATGTTCATAGAGGCACCTGTCCATCACTTTCTCCATAGTTTTTTACAAGTATGTACCCTGGATGTGAAGATGAAAAAAAAATCAGTGTCATGTGGCTATAAAAGAAATACATTTCATTATTCAATTAAACTTGAGACACTATAAAATATGTCTCACTTTGACAAGCGATCCAACAAATATGGTTTCTGAATGTTGAACATTCAACATTCAAGATAGATAGATATTCAAGCCTAATTTCATAAAGGCTTGAATATCTAGCCAGTACCAAACCCTCAGTGAACTCTGTACCAGACCTTAAAAAGAGAGAAAATATTATAATACAATGTAATAAAACATTTCAGGGACACAGAAGTGGGTATTTGGGAAGCACCTAATGGTTTTGTGGACCAGGTAGCTTTTTCCGAAAACAAATATCTGAAAAAGAATACCAGACAAAGGTAGAAGAGAGAAACATGTCATATTTGAGGAATTTAAGATTGAGTGGATCATGGGATGTGTGTGGGGGGGATTAGGGAAAGGGAAAAGGGTGAACTAGACAGATCTAGACATGTAAATTGGGACTCATACACCATGCAACAACTGCATACTCCTTCCTATGAGCAAGAAGGAACCCTCGATCACCTTGATAGATTTAATGATGGTGACCAGTGTCATCAGATTGGTAAAGATCCTTAGCTATAATGAGGTACAAGGATTGAAGCAACTGAAGCAGAAGGGAAGGAACCAAGTTAGATGGCTGTTGTAATCATTCATGTTAGAGCTAATGGTAGATTTATACAGGGTGGTGGGAGTAGAAAATAAGAGAGGTGGTGGATTTGAGAAGTATTTAAGACACAAAATAGCAAAGATGGAGTAACAAGAAGTAGGATAACAAAATGAGGGCATTAAAATGATTTCTGGACTTCTGGATTAACATACATGTCTCTGTTTGGAGAGCTAGTGATTATTTCCTTGATTTTGGCAATCACAAGAATTGACTTTGGTCTAACTCTGAAGTACCAGCTCAGCCTCTTCCAGAGGGAAGATTGGGCATGACCAGATCAGCTTTAGAATACACCCTTGTGTCTCTTAAAAGTCATCATGGCTGCACAGATGGCCATTTGAATTGTGGGAGGGTATGGCAAATAGATAATCTGGATTTCTAACAACTTAGCCTGAGGTATGAGATTTATGGGAAGTAGAGTTGGTGGATCAATTAAAAGTCAAAGAAGAACAAATTAAATTGTTGGAAGAGAGAATTTTATGAATAGTTTCACATTTAAAAATGTATTCCAAACATGTTTCTGGAGAATTCTTTAAAAGAAATTTTTATCCATCAGGCATTGAAAAACAGACAAAACTGACTTGGTGCTGACTTGGTGCATCCAGATGCTTCAGAATACTTAATGTTTTAGTATTTCTATAAATAAGAACAAGTATTAGTTTAATACCTAACTACTTAGCCTGGCAAGTCAACTCAAGGATTCTATGATTCAGATCTTGAGGTAAAACTAAGACAGAAGAAGTTTTAGTGGAAGAGTTAAGAAGAAGGAGGAGGAGGAGGAGGAGAAGCAGAAGGAGAAGAATAAGGAAGAGGAGGAGAAGGAGAAGGAGGAGGAAGAGAAGGAGAAGGAAGAGAAGAAGAAGGAGAAAATGAAGAAGAGGAGGAGGGAGGAGGAGGTGGAGGAAATTTTAGCTGTTTTATGGAAATTAGAAATGCTACATAGCGATAAAGCATATGGAAAGTGTAGATTTAGTTAACACCATTAGAATTACTTTCTAAGGTTTTCAGATGACTGCCAGAATTTTTCATCCTACAATGACTAAAAAACTGTCTTTATTCAGTTAATTGGACTGGACACAACATGTATTCATTTTGCATTCATTGATAGTATTTGACCAACATTGAATGTTCAATATGAACAAACACTTACTATGATTGGGGGTTTAAAGACAAATTATACTTGGCATTTTCTTTCAAGAAGTATAAGTTTTATTGAAGAAGAACTGCTATTAACTCAGTGATGACACTACTGTGTAAAAAATACCACCATCAATAAAGTACAGGAGAATGGAAGGGGGAAGGCCATGTTTTAGTAACAAGTTAGAGTTAGATGGAGAAGTAAGGAGTGAGAAGGATGAAAATTCCAACATGGAGAATGCAAACCCGTAATCTTGATGTCCAAGGGAACTACAAAAGCTGTGTCATTTGTAGGAACAGAAATGAGCCTGACTTTGCTAGCAGGAATTAGCTATGTAATTAAGAGACTTGTATGCCAAGGAAAGGAGTCTGGATTTTATCTTAAGAGCTATGGGCAATGACTGAGGAATTCTAACAGAAGTAACGTAATCCAATTGGCTTTGCATTATGGAGAGTTGGCAGTTCAGACACGGCTGGCAGCTCCACTATTGGAGCGATAGGGAGTGGGGGTTGCAAAGATCACCAAGTGTGATGACGTGTAGGTCACGTTGGTCAGGGACAAACTTCAGCTCATGTAGAGGGTGAGCACGATATCAGCCGGGACCATTCTAACAGTGGAACTGATCTTTACTAATTATTTTTTCAGCAATTGAAAGACAAATATAAAATACTGTATTTACTTGGCTCCCCTTCTTCCTCCCTAGATGTACAGGAAGAAATGTGATATTTCCTTGAGGAAAATCACTCCAAAGGAAGAAGAATAGAGAAAAAAAGTTTCATCAAATAACAATGCATTGGTTAACAGAAGGACCAGTGAGTCTCATCTCAACGTGCTCTAAGTTAGTAGAGATCTATCACTTGTTTTACACCCACATTAAATTCATAGACATGGGTGTTTTGTATATAATTGCTCTGACTATATATATATAAAATATATATAATTGGTCATCAAATAGATATTTGTTGATTAAAATATTCATAAAATAAATAATTTGATTTCTATAAAGTGATCAAAAGAACAAGTTGAGACATGCTTGTCACTGTGGTCCTCTTCCTAATCATCTAGCATGACAAACTGTTCCCCTGTAGAGCTTCTTTGTCTTCGCATTCCAAGGACAGTCTGACCGCTCAATTTAAAGCAAACACCTGAACACTTTTGATCCTATCCCTTAGTTTATTGTCCCATTTGTAGCTTTAAAGAGACTGCAGTAGTCCCAGTTGCTTAATATAGAGGTCTGAATTTGCAAACAACAAAAGCCTCTATTGCCAAAGTAAAAGTAATAAAACAAAGTCTAATAAACTGATCATTAACACTTACATTATTACATAGAAAAAAGAGAAAGTACAGAACAAAAGTTACATCATCAGATCAGAAGAGCTTCAACACCTGAAATTCCAATTCCAATACTAGGGCAGGGGAGTCCAGTTATTGGTTTCCAGGGTTCTGACTGGGAAGGGTCAGGGGAGAGCATCCTCTGCACAGAGGAGAATTCAAAGTCTCCCTACAAGTGAGGACCCTTAAATAGCAGTTGAGACAAAAGTGGCAATGTCCTAGCTGTACGTGACCAGAGGCAGGGAGTTCACGGTCCCTAAGAAGGGGCCAAGTGCCTGGAGGAACAAACATCTGTGTCTTCTAGATAGGTACGAAAGAGACCTGCTTGAGAGCTGGCCAGACTCACAAGGAGTTTCTGTTCATCTCAAAACACCTAACACCTAGTCTTAAGGCCACAGTACTGTGTTATGAACAAGGATGGTCTTTCTAAAGTTCATTTTAATGAAGTCCCTCATTGTACTTACCAGCATACACTAGTAAGTACCTTATATACACTTTTAATTTTTAAGCATGATGTAAGAAGCAGCATATTTCAAAGAAAGTAATGAGAGACTGACTTTATTTGAATTAAAACTTTAAGCTTATCATAAAAATCAGTCTCCAAAACCTTTCTATGACATGCTCAAGAGATCATTCAATTTTGCTACCAAATACATCAGTAAGAAAGACCTACCTCCCAGGTCTAGCTACTCTAGCAATGAAGGATTCAAATTTATCTTTTAAAATTTTTATATTGGTTCAAAACACACTTGTAACTTTGTAACTAATCCAGCTTTTTCCATTTGGAGTTGCATAAAATAAATCTACACACTATATTTATACACTGTGTTTTATTCCAATATTTGATCTTGCAGAGATTATTGCAGATTTACTCTTTAAATGGAAGTGAGAACATTTTCGTGTTCAGAGAAGATAGTCTGGAGAATACATTAAAATATCTAGAAAATAATAAAGCAGTCATCTGAAGAAATAAAGCAACAACAGGAATTTACTGGCCACTAATGTGTTGATTGGTCCTTTCTATTGCTGCTAAGAAAATGTAGAGGAAAGCCTCAGGGAGATGGCAGACCAGGTAGCAGCTCAACAAGGTGGTTGGTAGTCTGAAATCTTTACCTTGTAGTTTATCTGGAGAGCAGAAGAAACATGAAAACAGTTTGAGGCTTTTAAAGCTGTTTTTTTTTTTTTTTGACCATGATGATATTTTCTGCCCAAAATATCTTTCTTCTGGCTTGATGCTTTACATCAATGCTAGAGGACTGACTTCCATCATGCCATAGGAAAAACAAAAAACAAAAACCAAAAACCAAAAAACAGCAAGCCTTCTGATGCAGTTTGCAATTCTGATTAAATTGAAAAGGATCAGAGCAATGTGAACTCTGTTGAGTTTATGCTTTTCCTGAGCAAGTTAGAAGAAGGAGTGAAATATTCAAAAATTTCTTTGGAGTTAAATTGTATGTACAAGGTTCTGTACTGTTTCTCCAGCTTCTACCCAGTGCACTAATTCATTTTAAAGTGTATGTATTGAGTACTTAAGGTGTGCCCGACCCTATGTGGGATGTAAATAAGCAACATAGATGCAGTCCCTGAAATTGGGAACCTCAACATATAGTGAGGAAAACAGCTGGGGAAGTAGGGAAATGGGAACATCACAGGCTCCTCAGTAGGTGGGAGAACTAAGCCCACGGGCTCTGTAGGAGGGAACACAGAAGGTGCATCAGCCTTGGAGTTACTGAGGAAAGATTCTCAAAGCAACGATGTCTGAAGTGGCACATGAAGAAGGAAAGAAGTTAAGGAGGAGAGTAAGGGACATGCGAATATGTCAGTCTGGCTGAAGGATAGGCTTTGTTTGGAGAGATAAAATAATAAGCCCAGAAAAATGAGCCCAAGTCAGATTTTGACAACATTTGGTTATAAAGAGGAAGAAAATATAAACAAATTCTGACTCACATCCTCTGATTTCAGAGTATATTGTCCTATGTTTTACTCTCACACAGTATTACTATGAAACTCAATAAATGCACAGATGAATGAATGAGAACACTGACTCTACAGTTCTTCTCAAATAGGTAGATCCCAATTTTGTTACCTCTTCAGTCTTATTCCCCCTCCTAACTGTTCTCTGGTAAAGAGCAACTTTTACTTATCTGGTAAATATCAAGTTAATCAGCATAGAAAACATATTCTAAGCCTTTAGGAAATTTTCAGTAGAGTAGAGAATATAGATATGTAGGTTAATAATTTTAAGAATTTCTGTTTCTAACTAGGTTTGAGGAGTTCTGTTTTAACAATACTTCACTTGCAAAAAAGCTGCAGAGGGCAAAAAGGAAAGAAGGAAGAAACAATGGATGGGGAAGAGGGAGAAGAGAAAGGAAAACTTACTGGAAGGCAAGTACACAATTTGATATGGGATTGGTCCCAAGACATGACACATATATACCATTATGGTCTAAGAAAGGGGTCCAGGAAGAAATGATGTCACCACTAAGAATCTAGGAGTGTCCAAGCTCTTGGAGAGAAGATGACATTCTGCTCGTCTTTTTTATTTGGTGCATTTGCTGATTTATTTGGGCTGAAGTGGTGAGGTTAAAAATAAGATTATCTTCTAAGAAATAGTCCAACCAAGATTTAAGGCAATCTTAATCTTTTCTTAAAGATTAAGGAATCTTAAGATTCCAAGGAAATCAAGAATTCAAGAAAACCAATGTTATTCATTATATATGAACAAGATAAGGTTTTCTGAGAGCCTGCCACATTTAAAATACTCTGTTAGGGAGTAAAAAAGCAACAGGTATCCTTTCCTCATTTGTGCCACATGAATCTATGGCCTGACCACCGTGATCTGGTCCTAAAGACAGACAGTAGAGGCTGTTGAAAGGGACAATGTGAGAGCTCCACTCCAAAGCAGGCATCTATACCAGATATATCTACCAGACACTCCAGTTTTCTTCCTCTTGGGAAGCATGAATGAAAGGTACAGTAAGGTTAAGGCAAAAAAAAAAGTATAACCATCAGGCACTAAAAAGAAACCATTAGGGAGATAGCAAGCAGTAAAGGGTAAAATAGAAGCTTCCAAAAGCACAACAAGATCATTTGAGCCAGCATAACAAAGGTGGTACCAGAGTAGGGGCAAGAGAGGACTTTCTGGGAACATTCTGGGCCCAGAGGGTTGTGCCAATTACTAAATTACCCTGGTGTGTCAATGTCCTATAATATCTGCAAAGCTTTGAAAGCTGCTCCTTGTTCCTTCTTGCACCAGCTGGGAAGAGTATGACTGTACAGTCTGAGATGTACTAGTACATGTTTATTATACTGCATTGCATTAAAAGTCCAGGACTGATATGATGAATGCATTTTAACTTAAAAGAAGCTGTTATTTCAACTAGATACCAGACACCTTTTAAACCAAAATTTAGGTACCTGTAAAATTACATTTTTAAAATTTTCATTGCTTAGAGCATGGAGATTAATTGCTCCATACATCTTCCTCTTTCATTTGGGTTTTCCTGCTCTAAGTCTATTTTAATTTTATCCAGCCAAGCTCAGGTATGACCTTCTACTTTGACCTCTCAACCCGTGTAGATTAACTGTATTACTACTCATCCAAACAACACCCTCTATACTTGCATTGTGATTTTCTTTTAATAGTCTTTCTCAAATGTAGAATTCTTATTTCATTAATGCCCTGTTAATCTTCTGAATCTTTTTTTCAGGATATTTAGCTTTTCCTTTTTCTTCTCTGACTTTCAAGAACAACTAAATACAGTAAAACAGACTTTTAATCAAAAATCAATTATTCAATGCAAGTGAATATATGATAGAGTGGATTAATACATCATTGTAGTTTGATAAAGACATGTTCCATTGACAGTTACCATGAGAATATCCAGCGCTCCAGAGCTTGCCTGGGTTATGGGTACTTCAGCTCTCTTGCCCAAGTTCTTTTTTTTTTTTTTTTTTTT
>NW_004624778.1:1863052-1876865 GCF_000247695.1 Heterocephalus glaber
AAGTATCTTATTTCTCCATCCATTTTGAAAGATAGTTTTGCAGGGTACATCAATCTGGGTTGGAGGCTGTTTTCCTTTAGGGCTTGAAATATGTTACTCCCCGCTCTTCTTGCTTTGTGGGTTTGTGTTGAGAAGTCTGCTGTGATTCTGGTGGTCTTTCCTTTGTATGTGATTTGTTTCTTTTCTCTAACTGCTTGTAGAATTTTGTTCTTCTATTCAGTTTCTGGAATCTTAACTATTACATGCCTATGTGTAATTTTTTTTTGATCATAGCTAGTTGGAGTCTTATATGCCTCACTTATGTCTATGTCAAGTTCTTTCCCTCTATTTGGGAAGTTTTCTGCCATTACTTCTGTGAACAGGTTTTTAATGTCATCTGAACTCTCTCCTGTTTCTTCACTGACTCTGATCAGTCTGATGTTATTCTTCTTAGCATCATCTAGCAGCTGGTGGATTGATTTCTCATTGTCCCTTACTATTTTAAAGAAATTTTTCTTTTCCTGGTCACTAATTGCAATCTTGTCCTCTATATCTGAAATTCTGTCCTCACATTGGCTCATTCTGTTGCATAAACTTTCAATGGAAGTTTTCATCTCCTGGAAATCTGTTTGCATCTGTTTTATGGATTCCATTTGTTTTCTGTTTTGGGATTCCATCATGTTCCTCAGCTCCTCTATTTTTTTTTTAAATCTGTGTCCACTCTAGATTTATTAATTATGTTTTGCACTATGAGCACAATCTCTGCTGGTATCTGAGAAATTATTTCTGATTTCATTTTTTCCAGGTCCTCTTTCTTTGCCAGTTCAAGGAGTACAGGTGGTTGAGCATCAGACTGTTCCATCTTGTTCCCCTTTGTGGTTTCCTTAGATGATCTGGAAGTCTGGTTTTGAGACTTGTTTATGTGTCTTCTCATTTCAACAGATACATCCTGCAGTGCCTTTGTTGAGACAACTTTTTGCTCACCCAGTGGTTTTCCATTCTCAGCAAACCACTGAGAAGCCTTTTTTCTGCTGCTCAGCAGTACACTAATTCCTGGGTTCAGAAAGGTGGTCTTCTGGATTCCTGAGCTGACCTGTTGTCTGTGCAGGCTTCTGGCTTGGGTCTGTGCACACTTGGGATGGAATCCAGGTGTGCCTCTGGCTAGGGCCCCTATGTAGCTGTTTTCTGGGAGGACCTTTGGCTGGGGGGCTGTGCACCCCAGTTCCTGTTGTGTGAGCAAGCTTCTGGCTATGGTCTTGTGCACTTATCAATGGTATCAGGGAAGACCTCTGGCTGTTGCTTGTGTGCCTGTGCAGCTCTTTTCCAGGTGGGCCCTTGGCTTGGGCAGGTGTGCCCCAGCCTCTGGGGTCAGGGAGGAACCCTGGCTGGGGCCTGCTTGCAGCCACACTGCTTTGGTCCACACCACTGCTCCCCCAACTAAGGTGGTCTGGTGTGACTTTATTGCAGATTCTCTTTACTTTTCTGGTGTACTCTAATTTTCATCAAGGACCCTCAAAGAAGCCCACTCTCTGTTGTTAACTTCTCCTCTATCTTCTGGAACTCGGAACAATGTCCTTTATGACCCCTGCAACTCTATGGTATGGATCCAGGTAATGGCTCAGCACAGCCATGGGGGGGGGGATGCTGGCACCCACATGGCTCACCTCTTCTGCACTGGGGTGGGTCTGCTCTTTAGAGCTCTGGGGTGGTGGTATGGCAGCCTGAGAGGCTCACCTCCTCTGTGCTGGGTAGAGCTCTGGGCCTCAGCACTCTGGGGTGGTGGTATGGCAGCCCAAGAGGGCCACCTCCTGTATGTTGGGGGGTGTGTCTCTGCTCCTCTGTGCTCTGAGGCAGTGGTACCAGGAGGCTCGCCTCCTCTGTCTAGAATTTACATTTTTAACTTTGAGGAATTTCCATACTTATTTCCAGTAGTTGTACTAGTTTACATGTCAACAATAATGTAGAAGAGTTTCTTTTATTTCACAACCTGGCTAGAATTTTGTTCTTGAGCCATTGATGATAGCCATTCTTTTCTGGAGAGGAATGGAATCTCAGTGTTATTTTGATTTTCATTTCTCTAAAGCTCAAAGAACCTAAGTATTTTCTCACTTACTTATTGGCCACTTGTAGTTCTTTTGGAAAGTATTGGTTACTTTTGATTGCCCATATTTTGATTTTCTCTTTTATTTTGGGTGTCTATTTTTAAATTCTTTATATATTCTAGATATTAGTTCTCTGAGGATTAGCTGCAAAGATTTTTTTCTCATTCTATAGGTTTCCTCTTCACTTTATTTGTTGCTTCCTCTTTTGCACATAAGCTTTTCAGTTTGCTTTTTAATTTGATACAATCCCATTTGTTGGTCCTTGGCATTATTTCTTGTGCAATTGGAGTTCTGTTAACTTGCCTATTGCCTATGCCTTCAAGAGTTTTACCTATTTTATCTTCCAACAGATTCAGTGTTTGTGTTTTAACATATAAGTCTTTCATACATTTCAATTTGATTTTAGTAAGCTGAGAGAAATGGGGCTACATTCAATCTTTTATATGTGGATTGCCATTTTTTTCAGGAACATTCATTGAAGTGGCTATGTTTCATTCAGTGTGTGTTTTTTGCCTCTTTGTCAAAAGTCAAATGGCTTAAGGTGCCTGGGGTTGTTTCTGTATCCTTAATTCTATTCCATTGGTCAATATGCCTATTTTTGCACTGATATCATGTTACTTTTTTAATATTATATAATATAATAGTATAATATATTATAATTTAAAATCTAGTATTGACAATACTACTTCCTTCTATGTTCTTATTGCTCAGAATTGCTTTAGCTATTCTGGATTTCTTTTAATTCCATTTGAATTTTTGGGGTGTTTTTTCCTAGCTCTATGAAAAGTGATGATGTTATTTTGATCAGAATTACATTAAATTTATGTATCATTTTTGAAAGACTGACTATTTTGAAAATATTATTTCTGCCTATCCAGAAACAGGGGATGCCTTTCCATTTTCTAATGTTCTCTTCAATTTTTTAAAAGCATCATCATTTTTGGTAGAGTTATTTCACTTCCTTGGTTAAATAAGTTCCCAGATAGCTAATATTTTGAAGCTACTATGAATAGGAATTTTTTCTAATTTCTTTCTCAGTGAGTTCATTGTTGGTGTAGTGGAATGCTATTGATTTTTTGGTATTGATTTTGTACCCTGGAAGTACGCTTAGCTTAATAATTACAGAAGTATTCTGGTTGAGTTTTTAGGGTCTTCTATATAAAGGATCATGTCACTCATGCATAAGAATAGTTTGATTTCTTCCTTTCCTGTTCATATCCATTTTATTTTTTTCTCTTGCTCAATTTCTCTTGCTAAAGTTTTAAGTAGTATGTTGTATAGGAGTGGTGAGAATGGACACCCTTATCTTATTTCTGAATTTACAGGAAAATATTTCAGTTTTTCCCCATTAATATATTGGCAATGGGTTTATCATAAATAGCTTTTATAATTTGAGTTATTATTATTAATAAGTCAATTAAGTTATTAATTAACTTATTTTCATCTGTTTTTATCATGGGTTGATGTTGGATTTTGTCAAAAGCTTTTTCTGTGTTTGAGATTATCATGTTGTTTTTATGCTTGTTTCTGTTCATGTGGTATATTACATTTGTTGATTTACATATGTTGAACCATCCTTGCATTCCTGGGATGAAGCCTACTTGGTCATGATTAGTGAGCTTTTTAAACCATTGCATTCCCCTTACAAGTATCGTGTTGAGGATGTTTGCATCTATATTCCTTAAGGCAACTGACCTGTAAATTTCTTTTTTTGTTGAATCCTTGTCTAGTTTTGACAGTACTACCTTCTATGAGTGTGTTTGGCAGAACTGCTTCCCTTTCAATAATATGAAAGAGTTTGAGGAAAATTGGCATTAATTCTTGAAGTTCTGGTAAAATTCTGCAGTGAATCCATTGGGGCTAGTCTTAGTTGATAGAGTTTTTGTTAGTGTCTCAATTTCATTGCCTATTATTGGTCTATTCAGACCAATATCTTCTTGTTTCAATTTTGGTAATTCATATGTGTCTAGGAATTTATTTCATCTATGCTCTCTAATGTCTTGGAAATTAATTTTTAAAAATAGTTTCTTGAATTTTAGTAGTGTCCATTATGATTTTGCTTTTTATTTCAAATTGTATTGATAAGGATCTTTTATTTCCTTTTGGTACATCTGGCTAAGGGTTTAATCAATTTTATTTGTTCTTTCAAAGAACTGACTTTTTGATTCATTGATCTTTTATAATATTTTGTCTCAGTTTCATTAACTTCCACTGTGATCATTATAATTTCTTTGCTTCAACTATTTTTTGGTTAGTTTTTCTAGGACCTTGAGATATATCATTAGGTTATTTGGAATCTCTCTATTCTTCTAATGTCAGTGTTCAGAGCTAAAAACTTCCCTCTTAGAACTCTTTTATTGAGGACACCTTTAAATTTATAATAAATACAAAATGTTATGGTAAATTTAAAACTTTATCTGAATAAAGTAAGGGATGCTAACTTGACAGGAGGTTGTATAAGAGGACTGTAGCTATTTATTTACATAAATTAGGATAAGAAGCACAAAGATTGGTATCTGTTATAAATATTGATATTCATTTTTCTGTTTGGAATATTTTATAAAATTTTAAAAGAAAAATAATTTTTAAAAAGTATTAATGAAAACAATAGTTTTACTGAAAAATTATATTGAAATAAATATATACTACCAATACAGATTTAATCAGATTTAACATTTGCCATCATCTTTTTAGAGATATTACAAATTTGTTTAAACTACATTTTTTTAAAACTAGATCTTTTGTTTTTGTCAAATTTCTGTTTCATGAGTCACTCCCACCTACTGCACAGAACACACACACACACACACACACACACACACACACACACACACTGGCAAAAGCCATGTTTAAAATTTAGTCCAATCTAATGATTTAAGTAAACTATCTGATTTACATAGTTGCTCTGGAATAATTGTTTAGTCTGACAGAGAGCTCTCTGTTTCCCCTCTATTCTTCATGAAAATGGCATCGGACTATTAAAAAAGAGGGAAATTTACAATTTTAAGCAATTCCATGCATCTCATGGTCTTGGCCTGACACTTAGGTAAGCTCTTGCTGGCATATTATGACCTTCGCTTGGCTTGATGTGTTTGGGTATATCTATTTACATCACTAATGAAAGCTTAGCTGTGATTGAGGAAACTGTGATGCACTCTCTGTCTCGGCCAGGGCTCTGGAGCTCTAGGGTGCAGATTTTCTTACTCTTTTCCCTATTAAGCTGCAGATCCCACCAAATATCTGCTGTATCCTTCATCTCACTCCTCACCAATGTGTCAATGCCATAGTCTCTTTGGGAGAGCCTTGTCCCTATCACTAGGTTGGGTCCCTCGCAAGCATTTTAACTCCTTTTCTAATTCTCCCTCTTTACTGGAGGTTGCACCTTCATATTGAGCTGCATCTTAGTTTTAAATATTTTCTTTCTATTTTTTTCTTCTTCTTCTTCTTTTTTTTTTTACTTTGAGGCAGGTTCTCACTAAGTTGCCCTGGCTGGGCTTGAATTTGTAATCTTTTTGCCTCTGCCTCTCAAAGTGCTGAGATTACAGGTGTGCACCACTGTGCCTGGCTGCAAGTATGCTCTTAATTCAGCCTAAAGACATGCAGAGAACAGAGGAAGTCTCAATTGTGCCAGTGAAGCCCTCTCCCTGAACTACCTAACTGCTGCCTTAGGTTGACTGAGAACCACTGGTACTGAGCAGACTTCCACACTTCTGCCTCCACAGTTGAAATCTGCAGAGACAGTGGGGCCCAGGTTTTCCTGCCTCTCATCTATCTGTCAAATAGCACACAGCAGAAATGATGAACTATTCTTCCTTGTGCGCTTAGGATTTTCTGCCATGCTCTATTGCACTCCTTGTGGAGCAGCAGCAGTTCTTCTTCCCATTCTTAAAACTGTGATAAGAGATATGATCTAAGCCTGCTCATGGACAAAGAATTACTTTCGGATATAAGTTAAAAATACTTTATGGCTGTTTCATATTTTCTTCCATCTAAACCTTTGAACAAAATGTTGATTTTGCAGTTTAAAAAGTTTGTGTACAGAAAAGTAAACAGAACTAGAGAATTTTGAAGCAGAGAAAAAGACAAGGGAGCTAAAGTGATTTCAGTGACACATGGGCTTCAGCAACATAAGGATCTTGTGAGCCTACACATGAATGATTCAGATGACGGTAGTCTGTACCTCCAATTTAGATAACAGAGAGAAACACGAATGTAGCTAATATCTGAATATATAAGATAGGGTCTTGTAGCATTGATGTTCAGAAAGAATTCCTGTAGAGTAGAGTGACAGTGGGTGCCAGTGGTGCCAGTAAGAGGGGTATTAAAGAGCATGTATTAAAGACTGTGTAGTTAAAGGGTTTGTGTATTTAAAGGGCTGTGTAATTTATTTTCTGAGTATGTGGCATCAGAATTCTCCCTGAGCATTTATTCATTTTCAGTACCTGCTAGAATACGTGTAGTGATTCAATATTTATTCAAATGAATTAATGAATTTCTCCCTTTACCTGAGCATTCTTGCCCTAACCCTTAACTACAGTCACCTTTTTTATAATCAGTGCTTCTTTTCCTGTTCACAGGCAGGGTTTGTGATCTGCTTAATGTTAATATGTGATAGAGAAAAGGTAAGATCTCTCTGGTACTTTGCTTCTGCCTTTTTTTTTTCCTATTGAAGAGATTAGAATACAAAAAGTAGAGTAGAATTTTATTTTAAAAAATAAATATTATAAAACAGAAATTGAAATTCAATTTAGCCAAGGAATTGAGAAGAAACCTGCTTTCAATGAATTCAAATATCTGATTTCAAGAGATAATAATGTAAGGTGCTTAATTAACTTGTAAAACTGATTGTTCAGAGTCATAACAAGTTGAGAAATGGCAAAGAATGAATAAGGCATCACAAACCATTGGTAATGAGGCAGAGTCATTGTCAAAGCCAAGAAAATACTTGATATTAGTGTAACAAAACAATTATAGGGTGGACTGTAAATGTAATCATTATAGTGAAAATATTACATATCCAATTTATGGAATCTATTAAGGCTGTGCTCAAGTGAAAATTTAAAGCTTTAAATACTTTATTTAAATATGACATTAATTCAAAGAAAGAAAATTAATTATGTATTCTTTTAAGAAATTTAGGGAAAACAGTTAAAGAAAACAAAAGAAAGACAATAAAAGCACACCAAAGAATGAATTAACAAATTGCAAAAGAGAAAAACAATCCAGAAGATACACCCCAAAGGTCATTCTTAGCACAGCAGTAATAACTCAGCAGTAAATAATTCATTTTTAAGTGGAGAAATACAGAAAAGATGTGATAGGGATGAATATAACCATATCTAGGGCCCCAAGAATCCCAGATGCTTACTCTAGGAAAGTATAATTTATGAATAGAAAAAATGCCAAACTTTAAATGAAAAACAAAGATCAGAATGATCATGCTCAATATATAATGAGAAATTTGCCCAAAGTGCCCTGTCTCATGGCTTTCTTAAAGCCAATAGGTTGACATTATTTCACAGGGTTATAATAAACTTTGGAAGAACAAATAATTTTAAAGTTATTTAAAATATTTTTAAACATAAAAGAACTTCTGAATTCTTTTTACCAAGCCTAAATAACTTTGATATCAAAACACAAAAGAATTGATTATTTCTAAGAAATCCTTAGAAAGAAACATAAAAAGACTATGCATTGTTTATGTAAAAAATAATAAAAGTTCCCCAAAGAAGACTTGAGACAAATGGATAAGTCTTATGCTCTGCAATAAGCAGATTTGTATTACAAACATAAAATTATATGTAAATTGGTGTGTACTTTTAATGTAATTCTATTTCAAAGCAAAATGTTTTTATTTGCAACACATGAACTGATATTAATTTAAGATTAAAAATATTTAGAACATTTTTAACAAAAAGAAGAAAAGGAACTTAAGTCAATATTAAATATAAATTCTGAAAAAAATTAAAACCATGTGGTATAGGGAACAGGGAAGAGGACATTGCCAGAATCTCTGCCATGGGACCTGACCTCCTGTAAGCCACCACAGCACAAGGCAAATTAAAGAACAGACAGGAAATGAGACTTAGAGCGAGGATGCTTAATCTTTGGGCATGATCAGTGCTGCTGATGGCAGCAAAGACAAAGGCCCCCAAGGGCATCCAGTATTTATTGAATACAATCATGGGAAGGAATAGGGAGCTGGGTATGCATAGAAGGCATCTAGGGAAACACTGCCAAACACCTGGCATGATGGTGGCAGGCAGTGCTGTTAGGGAGTGCACTGCTTATCTGGCTTGGATAGAACAAACAGGTACTGGGACTAGGGGATGCAGTTAGCAAACAACCAGCGGGGATTTAGCTCAGTGGTTCTGCTGCCTGCCTCACAAGCAGAAGGACCCGAGTTTGATCCCTGGTACAAAAAACAAAACAAAAACAAAAACAAAAAAAAGAATCTGCAATTAACAAGCATCCCATCAGGTCAGTAAGAAGCTATAATTCAGGGGAAAGAATTTTAATTGAGGTCAGGCTGATCTCAGTTGCACATAACTCAGCAGAGCCCTGCCACTTCACAGACCAGGGCCTAGGTTTCCGTGACAGCCATTGGGGGAGGGGCAATTTTCACCCAGTCCACCATCGGACTTGCCCATTTGAGTCACATACGGCTTTTGTCTGACTGCTGATATAAAACAATACAGCCAAATTCTGGAAAGCAAGAAGTAAGTACCACTCATAGCCTGCTAGTACTGAGCAGGGATGTCTGCTACAATATGGCATTAATATATCAAGTAAAATATCAACAGAACAGTGGAAAGCATAGGAGTGTATATACCTTGAATTTAGCATATTAAATTCTGAGTATTTCAAATTATAAAGAAAATAGATGAGTCAATAAATGATGTGTCAACAAGTAGCTACTAGAGAAAAAAGTTTGATTAATATGAAGTATTTTTGTAAGGAAAATTACAAATGGGCCTGTAATTTTAATGCACAAAATATAACCATCAAAGTTCTAAAAGAAACTGATACTCTTGAGTGAGATTTCCTGCTTACAGGTTAGCCATTGTTTAACCTCATTGCTATTGCCTTGGAATGCTGCCATTTAGGGCAGAAAAGCATTCAATAGTGGAATCAATATCAATCTTTGTGAAGAGGATCCTCTGACTCTTCCATCTCAAGAGGCTCATGGTGGCAATATGATGTACCTGGTCATTCTTTGAAGTAGTGACATACTGGGGGCCAGTATTGGTCTCTTGCTGCCAAGTTTGGAATTAAGCGGTAGTGGTCTGATGAGCAATGGGAGTCCAAATTTGGGGGCCAATATAAAGATTTTTTTTCTATCCTTGTAGCCATTTCACTTTAATCCCTGTCATGTCAGTCATTGGATGACAATGATAGAGGCTGGTGTCTTAGTTTTAGCTGTTACATAAGAAAATATTATAGACTGTCTTATAACCAACCGAAATTTATTTTTCAGATTTCTGGAGGCTGGGCAAAGATCAGGGTGCAAACACGGTCAGTTTCTGGGTGGGGCTGGCCTCTGCTACAGGTGTGGGTATTCTCACATGTTGAAGGATGGAAAAAATGCTCTCTGGGGTCCCTTTTACAAAGGCACTGATACTGTTCATGAGGGCTCCACCCTTATGACTAATTACTTCCCAAAGGCCCCAATTCCTAGTGCCATAACATTGTGGGTTAGAGTTTTCATATATAAATTTGGGAAGAATGCAAACATTTAGTTCATTGCATGTAATTAATGTCAGTTTTTTCATTCATTTTGATTACTGTATTGTTCAGTGCCTTTCAAATGATGGATGCTGTCTGTGGAGAATTAACACAAAACCATACTATTTACAGTTTATATGTACTTCCCTATGTCCATTCATGTTTCTCTAACCAGGATTTCCTTGTCCTTCTTGTCTCAGTTTGTTTTCTAGTCATTTTCCTATAAGGCCTTTGATCAGAGAGCCAGATCACAGGGTGTTGCCTAGGACTCTGAATATATTCTCACTTTGATTCATTTTCCCATACAAAGCAGATGATCAGGAACATTGCTCAGATCCCTGCTATTTGAGTAGAATTTCTCTCTGCATTGTTTTTTTAATGACACCTCTAGAAGTTATTGTAATATGTTATGATTAATTTTTCATTTATTTCAGTACACTGAAGCCAGTTTTTGTTTTCAGTTGGACATATATGGTACACTATGGCCATACATGTAAACTAAAGGACAAGAGCTAGAGAAATATTTTGGTTGATACAGAGGTTCTGGACTAGCTCCTCATGCATTTTATTTGTCCTCTTTCCTCTAGTTTGGGTTAAATTCTGAATACGAAATTTCCACATTGCAAAGGATTGCTTTTGTCACAAATTGGATTTTGATTTTTCTTTTTTTTCTTTTTTTCAGTGCCACTGAAACAGTTCATAGTGTGTCGGTCTGAATGCATGGTCACTTGGCACACCACTGTCAAGTGTTCAGAAACATGTCAGATTCTATTTTTCAAAAGGTGTACAGTATATAATTCTCTGAATGGATGGCATAGACTAGCTGCAGAATTCCAGGGATAGAATTGTGATTTTTTTCCACTGTGGCTTCTACAAGCTGAATATGTCATTTTTTCTTTTGACCAAAACTCCCAAACCATAGTATCTTCTAGATTGTATGATCCATGTTGAGCTTCATGTTCTTCCAATTTTGTGAGATCTATCTTGGCTGACAACTCCCTGGAGCTCTGTGTCTCTATCAAATTCACACTGTGCTTCTTAACTATAATCATTTTTCTACATTTTGTGGAGTTCTCTTTCACTGGGATATTTTTACAACATCACCATCCATGAAATTCTTCAGCAATTAAGTTACCTCCCTGAGCCAGAAGAAGCCACATTCTACTTCTCACTAAGCATAGCTTCCTGTTTGCATATTAGGTGGTTAGTGAGCAAGTCCCCAAAACACACCTGTCTCTGGTTTCTTGGACCATTCCTAGTACCACCTATGTAATTCAGGTTCTCTGAGAAATAGCTGTATATGGAAATGTGTTGCAAGCACCTTATTTAGTAAAATACCTATTAGAAATACAAGGAAAGAAGCAAGAATAGGCAGAGAGGCAAATCTGACAGGTACAAAGGGAGAGAAGGAAGGATTGGGTAAGAAGTGTCTCAGACTACTGAATAGTTCTAAGAAAATTTGTAGAGAGATAGTCTTTGAGCAAGAATTACTCTCACTACTCTCTTCTATTGTATACAATCATTTACTGGGAACAACCCATGAGTAACATGACCTCTATGAGAATACATGATGGATACAACGGGCAGAGGTTGGAGCTATCAGTCAACTATTCCCCCTACAGCAGAGTATCTTCATGGTGCATTTTCATGGCTTCCACAGGCACCAGAAATAACCAAGTGATATTCAGCTAGGGTAAATATCAAGTATTAAAATTTGGGAAAAAAGGTTGTATTACTAGGGTGACTTACAGTGCTGAGATTCTTAACTCCTAATGTTTTTAACTGTCAGACAATAATAATGCAGTTGTTGAGATATTGCATCCAATTTCCAAGGAGTAATAGGCCTAACCTATTGTTCCTCATACTTGTTTCATGACAAAAGTGTGACAAACTGAACTATACAGAAAAGAGCAAAGTGAAAATTTTGTCAAAGAAAAAGTTGAAAGAAGTAGAACATTTAGTTGAAAAAATACTTTCAAATATTTGAAGGCTGTCTGTAGAAGAGAGAAAAGACTTGAGTTGTTTTTCTCCAGGAAGCAGAATTAATAACAATGAGAAGCAATTACAGGAAAGTAGATTATAGCTAAGTAAAGGAAAAATTTCATTCACAATTACTGCGATTTAACATTTGAATAGGTGCTCCATCTGAACACTAAGCTCCCTGTCCCTCCCTGGATGACCACTTCTCAATGACCCTCTAGACTTGATTCTTGCATTTGAAAGAGACTTGGTCTAATCCTTAAATTCTCTTCTGACCCATGAGATTTCATGATTTGCCAATTTAAATATACAGGAACTCACAAAGTATTACTTGGATTTTCCATTTTGGTTGACTGTAATCTCAGGACATTTTGCTAATAGAAGAAGAGCTTAAAGGATCTAATGCATCACTTTCAACATGGCTCAAGAGAGGAAGAGATACATTAGAGCTACTCAGAGAAAATCAACTAAAAACACAGGTAATTGGGAGAAAGGGAGGGATGTACTTCCTGATGCCAAAATCAATTTGAAATAAGAGAGCTGTGGATCAAATAAAGCCTAGGCATAGCACTTCATAAAACAGTGTACCAGCCTACAGGGTTGCCAGCAGCAAGGCAGGCTGAATGTAACAGGAATCACCATACTGGGATGTTTCCAAAAAAACTGCAGAAGTATGGCAAATTCCACCCACAAAGGATAGATCTGGGATACGAGGCCTCTCACCCCTTTTGTCTTTCTGCAAAGAGAAGACAATGCAGCCTGGCAACAAATTCTGTCAGGATACAGAAGGGCAAGTGACCAGGAAGCTGCTCCTTCTCTGACCAGCTGCCAGTATTTTGTTGTTGTTGTTGTGCACCATAGTGGCAAACTGGAACCTCTAGCAATAAGGTTAAGGATTGCAGTGGATAGTAAGTAGAACAGCACATCCCTCCTACCCTGTGAATAGTGGTCTAAGCGAAGTAGGATACCCACAGGGCAGCAAGGAGGAAGACTGTAGCCCTCTGCCCTGAGATAAGTGGCATTAAAGTGTAGTGTCCAGGTTGCGAAGTCCCAAAGACCACCAGGAGGCTGTTTCCGATGTAAGCACATGAGGGTCGTTTATTCAAGCTTAAGCAGGGACTCTCAATTGTCACCGACACAGCGAATCGAGATTGAGAGCCCCGAGTTCCAAATTAGCGGGATTTTTATAGAAGTTACAGCAAGGTTTCATCTAGCAATTACAATGATTGGTTGGCGCTTAGCATGCATGAAGTGTAGATTTCTGATTGGCTAGGCTCATCGGGGGGGTTGAGGGGGATTACGTATAGGTTTTACAAGGGAAAAGGGAGACAAAGGTTAGTGGCCCACTGTCACATACTGATGGTCAGCAGACATCCTGACTAATAGTTACGACCACCCTGTGTGTATAGTCAGCACATTAACAGATTGTTCTTACAGACAGTGGGCCCAGGATGTTCATTTCCTGGGCAAACAGATGGCTGAGTAATAAACTTAGGAATCTTGTGTTACAGATTGTGTCTTTTGTCCTAGATCAAGCACATTTTAATCATTAATGTGAGAGGACAAAGGAGACTACTCCATTTTGGGCAAAATGGAGTCATTCTGGTCTCACACAAGCAAAATGGAGTTACTTTGGTCTCACAAAAGGAGTCAGTAAAGGGGAACAGAGGGGACTGCTCAAGGTCTGGGAGGAGCCAAGTGTACATGGGATGGGGAGCAGCTTCAGGCTGTGTCTAGCTGAGGGTGCCACAGCAACTGGAAGAGCCAAGTGGAGGCAAACAGGGTAAGGAAATGTGGGTGGGCCACCAAGGGATAGCCAGCAAGATGCTGGCAGAAGATTTTTCCCATGCCCACATCTTGGAAGGCCAAGACCAGCCCTGCACCCAGTACTAATCCTGCTGCAGGTATGGCAGCACAGATTTGGGCTCTGACTTCAACACTACCATGAAACTGTGGGCACAAGAAGAATTTTATTGTCTTCTTTCTTTCTTTCTTTCTTTCTTTCTTTCTTTCTTTCTTTCTTTCTT
>NW_004624778.1:1882579-1901450 GCF_000247695.1 Heterocephalus glaber
ACCTGTACTGTAATAAAATGGAAAGCACAGAAGAAATGGACAGATTCCTAGATACATATGAATTGCCAAAGTTAAATGAAGAAGATATAGAAAGTCTAAACACCCCAATTACAATGAGTGAAATTGAAAATGTAATAAAAATTTTTTGCGAACAAAGAAAAGCCAAGGTCCTGGTGGCTTCACTGTTGAATTCTACAAGACATTTAAAGAAGAACTAATGTCATTACTCTTTAAACTCATCAAGGAAATTGAAAAGCAAGCAAGGCTTCCTAATTCATTCCTGGAGGCAAGTGTAACTTTGATTCCAAAACCAGGGAAAGACCCAACCCAAAAAGAGAACTACAGACCAATCTCCCTAATGAACATAGATGCAAAAATCCTCAACGTGATACTGGCAAACGGAATACAGAGGGTCATCAAGAACATCATACACTCTGACCAAGTCAGATTTATCCCAGGGATGCCAGAATGGTTCAACATTCATAAATCAATAAATGTAATGCACTATATTAACAGAGTCGAGGACAAAAAACATATGATCATCTCAATAGACACAGAAAAGGCGTTCAACAAAACCCAACACCCATTCATGATAAAAACCCTACAGAAAATTGGAATAGAAGGTCTTTATCTTAACCTGATTAAGGCTACCTATGAAAAACCAACAGCCAACATCATACTAAATGGTCAAAAACTGAAAACTTCCACGCTAAAATCAGGAACAAGACAAGGATGCCCACTATCACCACTCCTGTTCAATATAGTTCTGGAAACATTAGCTACAGCAATTAAAAAAGAGAAATAAATAAAAGGAATAAAGATAGGAAAGGAAGAATTTAAACTGTCATTATTTGTTGATGATATGATACTTTACATAGAAGACCCAAAAAACTAGGCCAAAAGACTTCTAGACTTAATTGACAGATTCAGTAGAGTAGCTGGATATAAGGTCAACACTCAAAAATCAACAGCCTTCTTATACACAAATAGCAGAATCACTGAGAGAGAAATTAGAGAAACAATTCCTTTTACAATAGCATCCAAAAAAATGAAATATTTAGGAATCAGTCTAACAAAGGAAGCAAGAGACCTCTACACTGAAAACTACAGCACCCTGAAAAAGGTGATCGAGGAGGATATAAGAAAATGGAAAGACATCCCTTGTTCCTGGGGAGGAAGAACCAATATAGTGAAAATGGCCATACTTCCAAAACTACTATATAAATTTAATGCAATGCCTATTGAAATTCCAACAATATACTTCACAGAACTAGAGAAAACAAACCAAAAATTCATTTGGAACCAGAAGAGCCCTAGAATAGCAAAAGCAATCCTACGTAACAGAGACATGGCAGGTGGTATCACAATCCTGAATTTGAAACTATACTGCAAAGCTACTATGATCAAAACAGCATGGTCTGGCAAAGAGACAGACCCGAGGATCAGTGGAATAGATTAGAATGTGCAGAAACAACTTCAGACATACTCAGCCACCTCATCTTTGACAAAGGAGCCAACCACAATCATTGGAGGAAAGATAGCTTATTTAATAAATGGTGTTGGAAAAATTGGATTTCAACCTGCCAGAGATTAACGCTAGACCCATACCTATCACCATGCACTAAACTAAAATCAAAGTGGATTAAAGATCTAAATATTAAGACAGAAACACTGAACTTGCTGGAAGATAAGTTAGGTAGAACTCTTGAAGACATAGGCACAGGAAAAGACTTTATGAACAAAACCATGTAGCATGGGAACTAACACAAAGAATCAACAACTGGAATCTCATCTTAGTAAAAAGCTTCTGCACTGCAAGTGAAACCACCAACAGAGCTAAGAGACGACCTACAACGTGGGAGAACATTTTTAGCAGCTGTACCTTAGACAAAGGACTACTATCTAGATTGTATAAAGAACTGAAAAAAAATAAGACCCCTCCCCCAAATTCAAAAACCCAATTCAAAAATGTGCATCTGAAATGAACGGACAATTCTCAGACAAAGAATTAAAAGCAGCAAATAAATATGTGAAAAAATGTGCAACATCACTGGTTATTCGAAAGATGCAGATGAAAACAACACTGAGATTCCACATCAGCCCAGAAAGAATGGCTGCTATCAAGAAGTCAACCAATATCAAATGCTAGCAGGGGTGTAGGGAGAAAGGAACCCTTCTCCATTGTTGGTAGGAGTGCAGACTGGTGTAACCACAGTGGAAATCAGTATGGAGATACCTCACAGAACTAGGGACAGAGGACCCATTTTACCCAGCTATTCCCCTGTTTGGGATCTTCCTAAAAGAATTGAAAGAATCATACCACAGTGATATATGTGCACCGTGTTTATGGTAGCACAGCTTGCAATAGCTCAAGCTTGGAAACAGTCCAAGTGCCCATCAACTGGAAACTGGATAAGGAAGATATGGTTTTTTTAATAAAATGGAGTACTATTCAGCCATAAATAATGAGAAACTAGAGACATTTATAGCTAAATGTATGCATATTGAGGCCATACTCATAAGGAAATAAATACAATACACAGGAGTAAATACTGAGTAGTTTCTCTAGTGTGAGAAAATAAAGATGATTAAAATGAATAATTGACAATTTGCAATAGGAAGAAAAGTTCCAAAGGGGTAGGGTTGGTGGGAGGGGAAGTGGAAAGAAAGGAGGGAAAGGAAAAATTATGAGAAAAGAAAACAAAAAATGGAAAAAAACTATGCAAATGGGAAAGGTGGAGGAGATGAAGGGTACACAGGTAATGGGGAAAAAAATAAGAACCAAGATACGGCATGCACAAGTATAACCACCCAATGATAAATGTAAATGTATTGTTTACATAAAATGTAGGAATAAAAGAATTTAAGGAAAAAAATATAAAATAGGGACCATGAAATATCAATCCAACAGCTGCAAGATAATGAAAAGAAGAACAACATAAGATTGATAGGATGAAATGAGAAAGCAGGGGACAACACAAATACCATAAAAAATCTCTTCACAGAAGCAATGGCAGAAAATATCTCAAACATAGAAAAAGAATTTGATATACAAATAAGTGAGGCATACAGGACTCCAATTAGCCATGACCAAATTAAATCTACACCAAAGTATATAATAATCAATACTCCAGAAACTCAGCACAAAAACAGAGTATTACATTCTGCTAGAGAAAAGAAATAAATCACCTATTAAGGGAAGCTCATCAGAATCATAGCACACTTCTCAACACAAATCCTTAAGGGAAGGAGAGCTTGGAGTGCAGTATTTCAAGTCCTGAAAGAAAGCAACTTACAACCCAGATTAATGTACCCTGCAAAACTGTTTCAAAATCAATGGAGAATTAAGATACTTGGATGAGAAAGAACAATTGAAGAAATTCATATCCACCAAACCAGCTCTATAAAATACTTGGAAGGATATTTTAGAAAGAGATTAAAAAGATCACAATTCCAAGAACACCAGTGGAAAGAAACTATCAAGCAAGGGAAGCAATTAAATAGAAGGGAAAGAAGGAGATCAACAACAAGAAAGCAATATGACAAGGATAAGCCAGTACATTTCAATTATAACCATCAATGTAAATGGTCTCAGTTTGCCAATCAAAAGAAACAGACTAGCATAATGAACGAAGAAACAAGATCCAACAATTTGCTGCATACAGGAAATACATTTAACTCAAAAAGAAATTCATAAACTGAAAGTCAAAGAACAGAAAACAATACTTCAGATGACAGGACAGTAGAAAAATGCAGGAGTAGCTATGCTATTTGTGGATAAAGTGAACTTCAAGCCAAGACTGATCAAGAGACACAAAGAAGGTCACTACATACTTTTAAAGGGAAAATTCCAAGAGGAAAAGATTACAATTATAAGTATATATGCATCAAATACTGGTGCACCCAACTGTATAAAACAAATATTAATGGATGTGAGAAATCAAATAAGCACTAATACAATTGTAAGTGGAACCCCACTATCACAATTAGACAGATCAACTAGACAAAAAATCAGCAAAGAAGTATCAGAACTGAACCAAAACTGTGAACAAATGGATTTAGTAAATGTCTATGGAATGTTTCACCCAACAACGTCAGAATACATGTTCTTCTCAGCTGTGCATGGGACGTTCTCCAAAACAGACCACATACTAGTAAACATACTTAAGTAAATGCAGATGAATTGAAATTATCCCATGCATATTATTAGACCATAGTGCAATGAAATTGAAAATCAATGGCAAAAGAAATCTCAAAAACTACATAGAAATTAAATAACACCTTCCTGAACAACCAACAGGACACAGATGAAATTACAGAAGAAATTAGACAGTTTCTACAATTAAATGAAATTAGTGGTATAACATACCAGAACTTATGAGACTCAATGTAATCAGTCCTACAAGGGAAATTTATAGTAGTGAACTCTCAAATCAGGAACACAAAGTGAGCTCAATTAAACAACTAATGATGAACCTCAAGCTTCTAGAAAAAGAAGAACATGCCAAATGCTCATACAACAGAAGAAATTATAAAGGTCAACCTTGTCAGAAAAAGACTCAAATTCAAATTAGGAATGAAAGGGTGAAATCCAGCATACCATCAACATCTACTTGAGAAACTTTATGGTAAGAAGTTGGGAAAACACAGAAGAAATTGACAAATTCCTAGATACACATGAATTACCAAAGCTGAATCAAGAAGAGATAAAAATGCTAAATAACCCAGTATCAGTCAGTGAAATTGAAGATGTAATTAAAAGCCTACCATCAAGTAAACCCCCAAGTTTTGATGGATTCACAGCAGAATCCTAAAAGAATTCTAAAAGTAATTTAGAGAAGATCTATGCCACTACTCCTCAAACTCTTTAATGAAATTGAAAGGGAAGCGATACTCCCAAAGTCATTCCTAGGAGCAAGTATTACCCTGATATCAAAACCAGAGAAGGAGTCAACCAAAAAAGCAAACTACAGGCCAATCTGCCTAAAAAACATAGAGACAAAAACCTCAATAAGATATTGGCAAATAGAATGCAGCAAATCATCAAGAAGATTATATATCATGACCAAGCAGGATTCATGCCAGTGATACAGGGTTGTTTCAACATATGCAAATCAATATATGTAATATACCATATCAACAGAGTCAAAGACAAAAATCACAATATTATCTCAATATATGCAGAAAAAGCATTTGACAATGTCCAACACCCATTCATGATAAAAACTTTACAGAAAATGGGAATAGATTATCTATCTCAATCTGATAAAAGCTATCTATGACAAACCAACAATCAACATCATACTAAATGGTCAAAAACTGAAAGATTTTACTCTAAAATCAGGAACAAGACAAGGATGTTCACTATCACCACTCCTATTCAACATAGTTCTAGAAACATTAGCCAGAGCAATTAGACAAGAGAAAGAAATAAAAGGAAAAAAGGAAAAGAATGAGTTAAACTATCATTATTTGCGCATGGCATGATACTGTACATAGACTATGCTCAAAATTCCACACAAAAATCTTTTATTTAATAACCAAATTCAGTTGTGTAACTGGATATGAATTCACCACTCAAAAATCAGTAGCATTCCTATATATAAATAACAAATTTACTGAGAGAGAAATTAGGTAATCCATACCTTTCACAATAGCATGAAAAAAATGAAATACTTAGGAATCAATCTAACAAAGGATGTAAAAGATCTTTACATCAAAAAGTACAGTACTCTGAAAAAGGAGATCAAAGAGGATATTAGAAAATTAAAAGATATTCTTTGCTTGTGGGTAGGAAGAATCAACATAGTAAAAATGGCCATAATCCCCAAATCGTTGTGTAGAGTTAATGCAATCCCAATCAAAATATCAATAGCATACCTCACAGAATAAAGAAAACATTCCTAAAATTCATTTGGAACCAGAAGAGGCCCAGAATAGAAAAACATTCTGGACAACAAAGGCAAAGCAGGGGGCATCACAATCCCTGACTTGAAATTATACTACAGATCTACTGGGATAAAAACAGCATGGTACTGGCAAAAAGAAAAACAGACCTGAGGATCAATGGAACAGAATAGAAGATGCAGAAGCAACCCTAAACACACTCAGCCACCTTATCTTTGACAAAGGAGCCAAACACCTTCACTGGATGAAAGATAGTTTTTTAAATAAATGGTGCTGGAAAAACTGGCTTTCCACATGCCAAGGACTAAAACTAGACCCATGCCTCTCATCATGCACTAAATTAAAATCAAAATGGTTCAAAGATATAAATATTAAAATGGAAACACTAAATCTGCTGAAAGAGAGAATAGGTGGAACTTTTGAAAATATAGATGTAGGCAAAAACTTTATGAACAAAGCCCCGATTGCTCGGGAAATATTACAAGAAATCAACAATTGGAATCTCATCTTATTAAAAAGCTTTTGCACAGCAAAAGAAACCAGAAACAGAGTGAAGAGACAACCCACAGATTGGGAAAATTTTTTGCCAGCTGTTTCTCAGACAAAAGATGATATCTAGAATATTTAAAGAACTGAAAAAAATCAAACCCTCAAAATTTAAACACCCAATACAAAAATGGGCATCTGAGATGAATACACACTTCTCAGATGAAGAAGTACAAACAGACAATAAATATATGAAAAAATGTTCAACACCACTGGTTATTTGATAAATGCAAATTTAAACAACTCTGAGATTCCATCTCACTCCAGAAAGAATGGTTATTATCAAGAAATCAACAATAACAAATGCAGGTGGGTCTGTAGGGCACAAGGAACTCTTTTCCACTGTTGGTGGGAGTGAAGGCTGGTGAAAACAGCATGGAAATCAGTGTGGAAATTTCTCAAAAAACTAGGATGGAATGTTTCATTTGACCCAGCTATCCCCATCTTGGTATCTTCCTGAAAGAACTAGAAGCATCATATAACAGTGATATATGCACACCCATATTTATAGTGGCATAATTTGTAATAGCTAAACCTTGGAAACAGCCCAAATGCACATCAACCAACAAATGGATAAAGAAGATGTGGTTTTTTAATGCAATGGAATACTACTTAGTCATAAATAAGGATAAACTTCAGACATTTTTAGCTAAATAGATGCACCTAGAGACCATACCTTAAGTGAAATAAATTGGACACATCTGTGTAAATATCACATTGTTTCTGTGGTGTGAGAAACTGAAAGTGTGAAAAAGGAACAAAATGTATACTAGATAATGTGAAATAGAAAGAAAAATTTCAAATAGGAAGGGGCACTATGTAGGGTGGGGAGAAGAAAGGGAAAAGGGAAAAAGATGAGAAAAGAAAGATAAAACAGAAAGAAAGCTTTTGTAAATAAAGAGGGAGAAAGTGGGTTGAATGGAAGGGAGGGGAATGAGAAAAAAAACAAGAATTAACATATGTCATTTACAGGTACAAATTCCATGTGATGAATTTGATCATAATGTATATCTAAATTGTACCAATAAGCTTAATTCAAAATAAAAAAGATCTAGTGCACAAAGAACTAGAGAATCAAAACACTACAAGACATGTAAAAACATAACATGCACTTATAAATATTGTTGTGTTAGCCTTTGTGGCTCTAATAGCATCTTCTGGAATTTTAAAAATCATTTAGTTCACTTTATAGAAGTGATGATAAGCTCTGACTTGATCATGTTCGCATAATAATTTAGTGGTAGAACTCGTACTATATAGCCTGGATATCAGATTCCAAATCTAGGTGAATATGTTCCTATTACACTACATTTTCACCTTGAGAATGATCAAAGTTCTTATTTGGGTAGACTATCATGGAGCCAAAGTAATTGATTCATTTGAAAATAATGAATAATTAATCACTTATTAATTTAATTAAATATTAAATCAGCACCAGTATTGTGACTAACATTCACTTCAGCATTGGTTTATATTTTTCTGACTCTCAAATGCTTATAGTATCTTGTTAGAAAGATGGAACTTATACCAAATAATTAGAGAAAGATTACTTTTAAATTTTATGCTAAGCTACTAAATCATTTAACTACTATGAAAATTTTAAAAATCTTTTTTATGTGATGCTTAAAAATAAAAATAAACATATATGTACTGATGTACTGAGCCATTTTCTTGGCCAAAGCTGTTTTTATCCAGGAACTTCCGTTCCCTTTTCTAGTAGTCCTCACCTATATAGTCTCATGGAAGCAGATGTTTTTAAAAGATCTTTTTAGGGGGTCAAATCTGTTCCTCTCACAATTGTCATCTAATCCACACTTATCAAGCAGATTTCTCTTCTGGAAATGCCAGTCTTGAGGCCTGTAGGTGTCCCAGACTATTTGCCACTGTGGAGAAGGAACAGCAAAGAGAAAAATAAAAAAGAAAGAGATAAGTAAAGATAGCAGATAGGGAAAAGCCCTCATCATTGAGCCCCCAGCTTGTGTGGTCTAGGTATCTGTTTGTGAGGCCACCCTACTCCTCCCACTCCACACCTTGGTTTGGTTCAATTATTCCTTGGCTTCTGTGAAAGTTGACTCTTTCCCAAAATTCTTCCAATAAATTCTCCTTTGTTCTAAAGGTAGTCTAAGTGGGGTTACTGAAATTCAGAACAGAAAGAGTCATACTACATATAAAAGATATATGGGAAGCACAGTTGGCCTAGTACTCATCACACATAGAGCAGAGACAGTGTATCACAGTGGAAAGATTGCTAGCAGAAGTTCTAGGTGGTGTCAGCAGCTCTGTACTGTGATTTTATCCACCATTAACCTCCCTAGTTGCTTTGTCAGAGGACTAGATGAGGCTTTTAAAACTTTCTTAGTGAAAAGTTGCCTTCAAATAAAATGATACAGATAAACCAATATGTTAAATAGACAAAGGAGTGGGAATGGGGATAGGAAGTTCATGTACTCTCTGCGGCCCTAGGAAATAAACAGAACAAAACACTAGGAGCCATATAAAGCCTAAGTCCTCTCTAAGGTCCTGTGATTTGAGGAAACCCCACAAGGGCTTTTAGTTAAGGGAGGTAGACTGTTGGTTAGACTCAAAGAAGGAAAATACAGGAAAAAGTTCTACGGTGGAGCTAGTAGCTAATTGTACTCCAAAGCTATGTTTGAGATGGAAAGTTTTCAGAAAATTTCTCTTGAAACTTCCATGAGAAAATGACTCCAAGTTTTCATGGATGGCCTGTTAGTCTCCTGTTATGGATTAGCTGAAAATTTTCTCTGATTCACTATCTGTGAAGAAAAGCTACTGACAGTATGGAAATTGGATTATATGTTCAAAAACAGAATTATTGTCAATTTTCCTATCATTAATGGGAAGAAATTCTGAACATGGAAGACACTTTAAAGAGGTAAAGAATATAATCAAAATTGTAAATCAACCTTCAGATCACTGTAGAAAAACCAATCAGTATTCTCCTGCTGATTATTGCTCATTGAATTTTTTGACCATAAGTACACATAGATTTTTCTTCCACTGATAGAGCACCATATATTATTTTGAAAATGATATGCTGAAAAATTGGTATCAGTCTCAGTTTATAAAAGCAAACATTCTTCAGAGTAAGTAAATTGGAAATGCTTCCTCTGACAGATTAATTTTCCTTAATGAGAGATACTCTATTTAATGTTCCCTGTGAAAGGTAATCTGATCCTTACATTTCAGTTAGTTCTACAAGTACCTGAGTATATCTGGCTCTACCCAGGTAGCCTTGAAACCTTGATAGTCTCTTTTATGGCCTTCTAAGTCATCTATATTGTACTGGAGAACTGGAATAGTAATAGTTTGTATTTTCAGTTTTTCCAACATTTTTTCTATGTGACATACTTTCCTACCAGTTTTGTAGTATCTGGGAAGTAAAGGAAAGTTTCAATGACCTTACTAAAATAAATACCCCAAAAGAGTGATCATCCTTTCATAACAGATGAAAAACCACTGTAAAATAAGCCTGAGTTTATACAATTCCTAAGGCTAAACCGCAAAATTTGGGCAGGATTTAGGTCTTCATATTTTTGCCTTTGAATTTCTATTTGATCATTGTGAGATCAAGTTAGTTGTGAGAAAAAGATGGAAAGAGTCAAGAAAAGTGAAACTTAAAATTTTGATAGTGAACTTTCTTTTGCATACATTTTCTATCATGGTTAATATTGTGATAAGAATTTATCAGTTTGTGTTTTAATATTATGGAAAACTCCTGAGTCTGGTGCTCTGGGGCATAAAAATGAATTGACTTTGTAAATCTTGCCATATAGATATAATGTGCTTATATTGCATATGTGCAATTTGCATACATGTAAGCCTAAGATTGATGATTTGATTTATGTTTGAAATATTTCCAAATCTGAGATGAATTTAAACTCAGTGTTGTCATAAAGTTGCCAATAGCTGGGCAGCTGCTAGGGTACATCAGTGACTGAGACAGAGTGAAAGACTATATAGAGCTGTCCATTGTACTCTTCTTTGAAGATCTCTGCATCTTTAAATTTTTTCATACTAAATGCTTTGGGAAGAATCCATTTAATGAAATAATTAAATGAATCAATTAAATCAGGCTATTTAATGAAAATATTTGTGGCAAAGGATATAGTACTCTGTTGAAAAACATTAATAACACTCAACCTAAAAGTATTTCAGAAGATTTGGAGTCTGTGTGTGCAGAAATTTTATGAATACATTTAGTAATTTTATTATATGATGCCTAGAGATGATGTATTTTAAAAGCCTAAACAAAGCCTTTTACAAAACACAAATAATTCTCAGTGATAAGAAAGCATTGCTCTAATTGTTACCTAATGCTGATTTTCTTCTCCTTAGAGAAACTGAAATTAATGGTAAACTTCATAATATAATAAGCTCTTTATGATATTTTCAAAACTGTGTGTCATAGAGAATTTAAAATCTTAAGTTTTGTATGAGTGCTAAATAAATATACCAGCTACCATTTAATAACACAAAGGCTGACCTTTCCTGAATAGGAGGGAACTCCTACTGCCTATTTTCAAACTGGGCCATGTTTTTTTTTTTCCTTTTGTCAGACTCTGGAAACATTGGTCTCACGGGCTTCAGACTGCAGGGTACACCATTAGCTTCCTTGGGTTTCAGACCTTTGGACCTGCACTAGAATCATACCATAAATTCCCCTGGGTATCCAGCTCCCTGACCATAAAGTCTTGAGACTTGTCAGTCTCCATAGTTATGTGAGCCAATTCCCTATAATTTTTTCTTTTTTTATGTGCATCCTACTGATTATTTCTCTGGAAAATCCTGACTGATAAGCCAGGAAATGATAGAATGAAAGTATGGCTTATAATTAAGACAGCAATTTAAGGAACTGAAAATGAACCAGAGATTATTGAAAGGTGCTCACTAGATAAGGATGAAAGTCTTCTGCGGGGCCCAGGGTCCTGAAGCCATGGATGACCCACGTGTGCTTTAGATTTTTTTCTGGAAGCCCTGAAGTCACCCTGAAAATTGAATGTGTTGTAGAACAGACCTATGGCTAGTGGTAGCAGTGTCTTCTTAAAACAATGCTTTGAGGAGCTCTGGGGAAGATCTTTTGGCTTGTTGGCTACACTATTCAGTAGGGCTGCATAGCGCATTATGCTTTTGAGTATGTTGGTGGGGTTGTGATGTGTTCAGGACCATCAGTGGAGACTACCATTCAAAAATTCAGATATTGTCTTTGCAGAAAATCTTAGCCGACATTTTCATGGTATCCAAAGCACAGAACACTGAGATTTCAGGGGAATTTCTGTTTGGAACAAGGTTCTCTTGCTGGTTGCCTATTTGTAAAGGCAGAAGAGCCTTCCATTTAGGCAGCTATCAAAGTCAGTGTATGTGCTGTCTAAAGCACCTGGCTCTTTCCCATCAGCTGCACAGAACACTCATCCATGAGACAATCACATCCTCTGTTTCTTCTCCTTATTCCAACAAACAGCTAAGGAGCACCTCATGGATAAAACTCACAGAGAAGATGAGAGATACTGCCATTCCTTTTCTAAAACATACCTCTAGTAGGATAAGGATGTTTACAACTGCAAATGAGAAAGGAAGTTTTAGCTAACAGTTCTATTAAGTTTTTTTGAAATCCCTTTTTGAAAAAGTTGAGAGTCCAAGAGATACATACTGATCTAATCTTTATGCATATATCTGGCTACACTACCAGAAACACAGTCTGCATTCATACTGCTTCCTGTAAGAACAGCTTGACTGAATTACAGTTTGTGTTGCACAAATTTTAAGTGCACAGCTTAAGGATCATATTGATAATTTGATCAGAATTTAAACTTCCTGAGACACCCATGGAAAAAGTTTCTTCTTCTAGTGCTGCCCAAATTAACTTATATAGTGTGTTCAAATCTTCGCAAACTTGCTCTCTGAACAGTTCTACTGATATGGTTGGAAAGAGAACAGTTCATCCTGTCTTCAAAAAAGGCAGTATTATTTTGCCACCAAATTATAGAATTTAATGATTCGATACCATTCTGCTCCTACCAAGAATAATTTCAAGACATGATTATTGTGAATACTGTTTCTGTGATTTCTCTGACATTTCTGATGAAGATAGTGTCTTTTATTCCCACATATACAATCTTTCTTATGAAATTTTGCCTTATCTCCTGCTAAACCTTATTAGTTAATGATTGCTATGTAATAATCTTAATTTCTTTTACTTGGCTACCAAAAGACTTAGCATTCTTTGTAATATAGCAATAATTAAATTTCTGATTTGATTGTCATCTTCCTTTTATTGTTACAGCTTTTGATATTATTTTGACATATTTATCTTTTATTATAAATAACATCAAATTATCTCTGGAACTTAGTACAAATAATAAGTATATATTTTCCTTTCTTCAAAAAAAAAAAAAAAGAAAAGAAAATGAACCAGAGATGACAGAGATGTGAGAATTAGCAGAAAAGGACATTAAAATCATTATTATAATTTTATTCAGTATTTGAAAAAAATTAAGTGGAGATGTAGAAACAAAAAAATTCCAATTGACTATCCAAATTTAATTTAAAAATGTATTATATGGAGCTGATAACAAATTAGACATTGTGTAAAAGTAGATTATTGAACTTTAGTGTGTAGCAATAAAAACTATTCAAAATGAAACATAGGATAAATAAACTACATAATATAAATGCAAATTTTTCTAAAGAAGGAAAAACAAATATGAACAAAATATGGAAATGTTTATATTTTCCCAAATTTCATAAACATTATAAAGCCTGTAAATGCAAAAGTCACAATAAAAATCAAGAATAGAAAACATGTAAAAAGCTATATTCAGATACTTTCTGATCAAGTTGTTCAGATCAGAGATCTTAAGTGGTTGGGAGTGTGAAATGACGTGTGTAGAACAACGAAGGGTGATGGAAGATAATGCTGCACACATCATGGGTGAACTGGAGGACCTTATGCTCACTGAAATATCAGATACAGGACTGCAAATATTGCATGATCCAATTTAAATATGAAATCTAAAATATGGAACTCTTAGTGACAGTAGAATTGTGGTTAGCAGGAGCTGTGAGAAGGGTTCTGGAGAGATGTTGATCAGAGGATAAAATTTAGTTATAAGTTTTAGCAGTGTAGCATGATCACTATAGTTACTAGTACTGTGAGTACCTGCAGATTGTGAAAAAGCAGATTTTAACAGTCTTCACCGTACAAACAAATGGTAACTATCAATGGTGAGGTATATATTAATTAATTTGATGTGCAGACCATATACATTATATCAAATTATTACACCTTCAAATATGCAATGTATTTGTCAAATAATTTTTAAAAGATATGAGCAGGAAAATATAAAAAAAAGCTATAAGCAAGAAAACAGGAAGCAACCACTTTAAAGCACTAAAACATAATACACTCACAGCCTCACACCCTAGAAGTCTATACCCAGTAAAAATTCTTAACAAAGTATGACTTTAGCTTGACAAAGGGCATCTATGAAAAAGCTAAAGTGAACATCATACTTGATGGTAAAAGACTGACTGCTTTCTCTCCAAGATTAAGAACTCTCATAATTTGTATTCAACTTTTTTCCCCCAGGTTGTTTTGCGAATGCAACAAATCAAGACAAAAGATAAGTCATGCTCAGAGGGGCAGAAGTAAAACGGTTTATTCATAGATGACATCATTGGCTGTTAGAAGATTTGATGGAATCTACAAACTAGCTACTAGAAATAAGTGGGTTTAGAAAAGTTTCAGGGCTAAAGATAAATAGCCAAAATTAATTGTATTTCTACATACAATGAAACTAATTTTGAATTAAAATATAATTACAATAACATTAAAAATACTAAACATGAATTGATAAATCTGACAAAAGATGTGAAATAAACTTACTTGAAAACTGTAAATATTACCAAGAAAATTAAAGACTAATAGATAAAAATAAACCATGCTTTGGGTCAGAAAGCAAGAGTATTAATATCTTGATTCTTTCTAAATGTTCTATAGATTCAATAATCCCAATATAAATGCCAGTAGGCTTCTGACTGAAATTGACAAAATAATTCTAGACTGCATTTGGAAATGCACATAACTAAGGATAGCTAAATGAACTTTGAAAAGAACAATAAATCTAGAAAGTTATTTCTGTTTGGTTTCAAGGTTTATTATAAAGGTCTAATAGTCAAGATAGTGTGCTTTGGAGCCATGATAGAAAGCTAGATCAATGGAACAGGCTAGAGAGTTCAGTTATACAACTGTATGGACAACTGATAACTGAAATTGCCAGGTAAAGACTGTCTGACAACAAAAAGTGTCAGGTGATCAGATTTCAATAAACAAAACCAAATCAAAGATCCTTACCTTGTACCATATACAGAAATTAACTCAAAATGTATCAAGTGACCTAAATCTACAAGCTAAAATCCTAGAGGTATTCTAGAAAAATGTGGCATTAGATTAGGCAAAAGATATTTTTAGAAATGACAACAAAAGCATGATCTAGAGAGGGTGAAATAAAGAGGACTTATGGGAATCTGCTCACACAATTTTGGGTGTGGGATAGAAAAAATAAGTGACCGACCTCTCATTCTTCTAGCACATCTTGTGTTTTAGCAATTCATGTAGAACACACTAATCTGTAAGTCCATACATGTACATAGGTAGGTATTGAGGGTTATAGGATATCAACTTGCAGTCTGAAAATTTCAAGGATTTATTTCTCTTTTTGATTTGTTTTCTGGTACAAATCAGCTATAAAAATGGTATTATAGTTCATCTAGTACTTTTACGCCACATGCATTTCTGCTTATGTGAGGAGAGAATGAAGTCCTAAAAATTCAAATGAATTTCTTGGAGATTTCCAGGGAGTCAGGGTGAGAACCAACCCTCAAAAACAGTTTTGTTTTGTTTAATCTCCTAAAATGATGATTTCTCCACTATATTTCTCTGTCTCCCTCAAAAGGCAAAATATATTTGTAAAGAGTCATGACTGTGAGGACAAAAGGTGAGCATTTAGTGCTCAGTTCTGGTCACGTTTTATTTTTTTTTCTTTTTCTTTGCCAGGGTTCAAATATCTTTTTACTCATTATTTTTGAGGACTACAAATGTTTTTACTATGGAAAAGAAATTCAGCACAACACATTTTCATGACTAGGGAATGGAACTTTTGAAGTTATATTTGGTGTATATTCTTAGAAAACAAAAACAATGTAAATGTTGGAATTCAGTTCTTTATGTCCCTTGTAAAAACAAAACAGACCAAGACAAACAAAAAGGTGGAGTTAAGAAAAATTTTAAATAAAAGAAGAAAAAGAAAAAAAAAGATTGAAGATGACTCACTGCTTCTTTGCTTTCTCCTCAGCCCCTGTCTAGCTTGTTCTCACAGAGTCAGCTTTTCAACTATTTTTTGACATTATCATTTAGACTCTTTTCTACTGCCTCATATGCTCCAAGGATCTTCCAATACAATGTTTACCCAAATCAATATTGACAGGAAACTTTCTGATTCTCCTTAATTAACTTTCTAATTAAAGACCTCCCCCAAACCAGTGGATAACTAGCAAAACAATAAGAACAAAACAAAATATAGCAAAATTAAAAAATATCAACTTGTATTAACCACGCACTTGCCAGACGTTTCTTTTTCTGGTAGCTGATTATTCTTACATGAGAGCATGCATGCATGGTTATGTGTATGTTGGACAAAGTCCAATGTCACCCTTTTCCCTCATTCCCCACCACCTTTATTGTGTGAATAATTTTTTACATTTATTTGAAAGGCTTTCATTATAATCATGCTGTTTCCTTTTCTCTCAAGAAAAATTTCCTGAATTCAAGCAAGAATTGGGGTATTTTTTTTCCATTTTTATGGGTCCAATAGTGAATACTTCTCAATATTGAAGAGCTTTTATTTTAAAAGATTTCTATACCGTTATATAGTCAAGATATGAAATCACGTAGTGGATCTGTTTTCCAGTGAAGGAATGATGCATAAACATTCTGGTGCTTTCTTTAAAAGCAACATTTCCATGCATACCTGGAAGGTAATTTTTCACTGGATTCCTTCCTTCCATGTTGCAAACGCTGTGATAACACAAGAAGCAGAGAAATCACTGTGGCATCTCATTTCTCCACTCTAACATTTAGCTTTTCTTTAGTACACAAGGCAATTGAAACATGAAACAGAAGTAGGACCCGTGCACAGACTTAGAGAAATTGCCTCAAAGTGATGAGAAACAGGAACAGATGGGGAGGCCCCAGAGGAGCACTGTCCTAAAGGGAAAGGCACAACCTGTCACTTCCACTTACCACTGCAAAACTGAACACTAATTAGGACAAACTAAATTTTGCAAAGGCTTTGGAACAAAATTATCCATTTTAAGGAAGTTGTTTTCATGTTTTTAGATCATATTTTTAAAAAATAGGAAATTTGTTTATTAAGTCAAAAGTATTATGTGCCTCCAAACATAATAACAATTACTGTTTTGATTCCTATATATTTTATTATATGCCTTGAAAAATTCAATATATAAAACATCATTATTTCAACTTCTGCCTTTTGATGTCTTTTAGGTCTAAGACTTCTTAATTTATGTCCTGTGGCTTTTAACTGGTTCTCCCTAGTCAGTTTATGCCTACTTTCTTCCAAATATCTTTCTGTCTTGCTAGAGTAATTTTTTGAAAACAAAGGCTAGAGATGGGCTAGTTTTTATGTCTTACTATTATGAACTATCATAAATTCCTTAAATCAAATAATATTCATTAAATGTTTAAAACTCTTATGATCCAGCTAGGCAGTGTAGAAGATTGTGTGTGTGTCAGTAGAACACTGCTTTGAAAAGACACAATCTAGTAATAAGGATAAAAAAATACATCAACATCAATTTGAATTATGAAGTGCTTTGTTATTAAAAATGTCTTCTATATCTTATTCAATTTGGTGATTACAGTCATTGAAGTAGACAGGGCAAGCACATTCATTTGTTCTTTTTCTCCAGAGATATTAGTAGGCATTCACAGTGTGTTAGGAATTGAGGTACGTTCTTAGATAAAGGAAAGATAGCCCTGCAGTATTTAGGTGTTTGGAGACTGGCCTTGAGAATGAAAAGTACAGAGATGATGACTGAACTACAGCAAGAGCTCTATGGGGTGCAGCCACTTTCAGGAGAAGGTGGAGCCTAGACAACCATCCCAGAAGAGATTGGGCAGATTCAGGGTGGTATGGCCTGAGACCAGGAAACAATTCCATACCCATTTGGGATCGAACTTTGCCTATGTGTCTCAGGAATCGTGACTCTTTGAACCGGACGTTGGATTCTTCCAGTTTCAGTTTCTCATTTGTAAAATGTACCTACTTCATACAGCTACTGTGAGGATTATTGCATAAGGTAAGGTAGATACAGTGCCTGAGAAATGACCCTCAAAGAACATGTTAGTTTACTTGAGTTATTTCTTTCACCAGCCCCATCTCTCCTTAAGTGCTTTGTCTAATCTTTCAGATGTGAGATGTGTTGTGAGGTGAACAGCATGCAATGGGTTGGAGAAAGAAACAGCAGAAAGCAGAGCCAAAAGAGCCCAGGGAGCCATTCATCACAAAGCCATCCTGCCTTAACATGAAAAAACACAATTCCCCAAGACTCCAGCAACACTCATAACTGAACATGCTGCTAATTTTAGCAAAATAATAAATATCAGCAAGCTTTGTTTATTCAGTTGACTATAGCCAAATAAGAGTGGGAAACCTGGGACAGGAACAGATGAAAACCCAGAGCTCTTCCCTTACAATTGAAAACATCATTAATAAATACTTGTGAAGACCTTGTTGCTCTCAAAAGATCAGAACTGGTAATAATTCAGTGCTGGTAGCTTGTTAGAATCACTGTCTTTTAAGCTTGCAAAACCAGCAATCAATGGAGGTCAGAGAATTGATGGAGGCATGAATAAAGGAGTCAGTGTGTTCACAGATATAAACCTGATGCTAAAATTTCCCATACAATAAAAATTGTCACCTAGAAAGAACAAAAGAGTGTTCAGGCATTGTAATCTCTCTGAGGTAAGTTCCTGCTCTGCTCCTTGAAGAAAAAAAAAATGGATTTATGGATTTGAAGATATGAGTAATAAGAAAAGGAATAAAAGGCTACCATCCCATGCTCCTAGAGCAGAGAACATGAACTGGTCCCAGCACACAGAAGGAAGCTCCCCCTCTGCCAACCCACACTCCTAGGGCAGAGAAGAGCCATGCGGGCACCAGAAGCAAACCTCCCCCCCCCCTTGGAAATGAGAAGACTCGTAAACAAGCCTCAAAACAGAAAAACAGACTTCTGGATCATCTACAGCAACCCCAAATGGAAACAAGATGGAACAATCTGATACTCCACCACCTGGACTCTCTGAACTGGCAACAAAAGA
>NW_004624778.1:1904200-1914405 GCF_000247695.1 Heterocephalus glaber
TGAGAAAAGGGAAAAAATGGAAACAAAATCTTTGCAAATTGGGAAGGGTGGAGGGGGTGAAGGGAGGGCAAGGGAAGGGGAAAAAAATAAGAACCAAGATATATCATGTAAAGGTACAAGATCCCAATGATGAATGTAACTGTATTTTATACCTAAAACGTACCAATAAACTTAATGGGAAAAAAGAAAGAAAAGGAATAAAAATTTCTTTTTGAAGTGATTCTATGTTGTTTCCACAATCATATTGCAAGTTTCTAAAGGACTTAGATTCCAAATATCCTTGTCTATTCTTCTGTTTTGCCTGGAATAGGCATGAGACAGAGTAGGGCCTCAACAATAAGACCTGGTTCACTGGTAGTTATGAATAGAAGATGAAGCACAGGACCCTGCACGTTATACTAATATGGATTTACACTGACATCACTTTTTCCATAAAAAAGAGCACAAGAAATTTTTTTTAAACCTATGTTTTTTTTCCACTTAGCATAGTGAAAAAAACATTTAAGAAATGTTTATTCAGATGAGAGACACCATATGGTATTCAAATTTGTGTATCTGATTTATTTCATTCCAACATATGTTTTTGGCCCCTTTGTCAAAGAATAAATAGCTGAATGTGTCTGGGGATGTTTATGTATCTTTTATTCTGTTCCACTGATCCATGTATCTGTTTTTATTCCAGTACCATGTGTCTCTCACTGAGTAAGGCAAAGTACAAACTAATAGAAAAATAAAGAAAGGATAGAACAAGAGAAGGGGATGGATCTCTTGCAGGTGGGAAGGGGTCTTGTAGGGAACAGGGAAAGGGATGTTACTGGAACCTCTGCAGTAAGTCCTAGTCTTCTGTGAGCTAGGCCAGCACAAGGCAAATTAGTTTTTTAGACAGAAAAGATAGAAAAAATGAGACTTAGCAAAGAAGCTGAGCTTTGGGCCTGATCATTGCTGCTCTGGGCAGGGAAGAGGACAGCCGGGAGCTTGCCACACCTTTATTCAGTACATCAGGAGAAACAATTGTAACCGATGACTCAGGGCAGAGAGAGTCCAGTACATCATAAAAGGTGACTGAAAGGGCAGCAGGAGCCACAGTGGTGAAAATCCTAGAACAATGAACTGTGCAAATGAAGACTTTGTTCCTCCTGGGACGTCTTTAACTGGTGTAAGCTTGTCCTGGAGAATCACAGCATCACTGGACCATTGAAGTTTTAGATCTGACCAGAGGTGAAGATGGAATTATGCCTTGACATGCTGTAGCTGGCCTGTAGGCAGGAGAACTAGGCCCCAATCATGATTTAATTGTGAAATGATTTTCCCCCAAAATCATGTAATATTGCTCTAGGGGACCTAGTGCAATGGATGAAGGGAAGGGGATATAGGCAGAGTGGAGAATGCACAAAGTTCTAATAATCTCAATGCATGTGGACATTCTATGCCATAAACATGAACTAAGATTAATAATATCAACAAGAATGAAAAGGCAGAGAGGAGAACTAGAGGAAAAGGGAAGGAAGGGGAGGAAAGGGGATTTAAAAAGAAGCAAGCTGTATCACATACATGTACCAACACCCCAAGATGATTAAAATACATGTACTGCAAACAAGTACTAATAAAATTTAAAAGACAAATTGTGGGACTGCATAACTCTGCAATCATAAAACTCCCCTAGCCCCAACTGTGATTGAATGTGATTAAATAGATAAAGATGCTAGTTAGCTCTGGGACACTAGATAAGATCTGTATCAGCCATAAGGTCCCAAAGTAAATTACTCAACTCTTTGTTTGAAAACTGATGTTTATAGAACAATCTACAAACATCTGCTGACCATCGGTATGTGTCAGCTGACCATTGACCTTTGTTCCTCTTCTGTAAATTTCACCTGTTAACTTCCCCTGCAACCCCCTATAAAAGAGCCTCGGACTCTGGGCTAGTCGCCTCTCTAAGCTACTTTGCTTTGGGAGTGCCGTCTGGCCAGACTAAGGTCTGTTTTACTTTCCAACTTGTCCGGTGTGTTCCTTCCCCGGTGTTCTTCGCTGCAGTCAGCTCCTCGGAGCGTTTGGTAAGGCCCTCAGTCTTACAAAATGTTTATTGAAGGAGTTGGCATGTAAAACCATAGCACATAGGTTGCTGGTACTGCATTTCTGTTGCCTTAGTTTAAAAAAATCCTCCTTTCCCTCCAGAGGTTGCCCTGGTGGCAGCAGCAGCAGTAGAGGTAAATGCAGGTGGGTTTTCTAGAAATAGGGCCATGGATCCACAGGTAGGAAACTGTGGCCCTGGAGTGAGTCACCACTTCTGCTTCACCTTGTGTGCTTCACCTGTGGAATTGATTGAGTCATTTTTTGTATTTTTCCTTTTTTCTCTCCATTTCTTGTCTACCCCATTTCTCCACATGTATTTTCCCTTTTTACCTCAAAGAAACCAAATAGAAAGCTTCAACTTTATTGATATTCCATCAATGCACATTTGTTGTCTGCCTTTCCTGGTCGTAACATGAGTTTTTTTGAAAGCCAGTCCCTTTGAGATAGGGAACATGGATACTTTGTGTTCTTATATAATCCCAAATAACAAAAGTCTTGAATTTATGATGTGTATACCCTGAATTTAAGAGTGTCTGGATATGTCAGCAAGACTTCTAGAGACAGATTTAAAACAAGACCTAGTTACATGAGGAAATCAAGTCTTTCTGATCATAGAGGTCACTTATTTAACATATATGTATTGAACACTAACTATGCTGAAAAAGCCAGGCTTTGTGCTGGACACAGAAAGCCAGGTCTGCAGAAAAGATATACAATTAGCAATTAATGTAAGCATTTCAAAGCATCATAGAACATGATGGAAGTGTATTAGAGGAGATACTAGTTTAGTGAGAGATTGGAGAGTCCTTTCCTAAGGAAATGGTATTTTCACTGAACACTGACTAGTGAGTACATTGCACAAGTGTGGATCAAAGGGCAACGGACCAGGGTTAAGAACTGAGGGATGACTTTGAGGCAAACAAAGTGTCTGTCACCTGGGTGATCCGTTGGGTTTATATATTCGGACTGATACCTGAGGACTTGAATGTGACAAAGGGGCAGGCTTCTAGGAGACTGGAGGCTGGAGTGAAATCTAGACAAGCTGGAGCCTCTTTTCTGAAAGAGCCAATGTTTACAGCTTCTGTATTGAAAAATTACTGCAACGGCTTTTGTAGCTAATGGACATAGTTATTGCTTCAGTATCTCTGGACTCCATGTGCATATTAGAGGGCTCAGTTTTAAAGCCTTCATAGGCACCTCGTTACCACAGGAGCAAGTTCAATAGTTCAGGGAAGCAGACAAGAAGGCAGTGCTATAATCACAGGTGAGATGTCCTCAGAGATTCAGGAAAAGCTAGGAAAATCTTGGGACTGTCTAGAACACTTATGTGGAAGATATAGATGGATGGTACAAGCAGTGGCATGCATCATCATTCTCATTGACTTTTTGGGATGGCTTGGACATATGGGGCTCCTTCATTACCTATAGACTTTGAATTGCAGCATGTCTCACTAATGCTTCTGCAAATGATACATAGTTTCTTTTTTAAGGAGTTAAAAGACAAATGGGCTAAGTGGATTGACATAAAGAATTCTCTGTTTGCTAGCATCTATTTCTATTATTTGATGTATTTGATCCTAAACGTTGTGGAGTAATTGATTTATTCACTGCTGCTTCCCACTAGAGTCTAGCATATGGGTGGCCCTTTTAGATACAATATATACTTTGCTTTCTTCATATATGTGACCTTGGAGGGAGGCATAGAAAACATTTAACAGTGTTTTGTCTAACAAAGTTGGGATACATATTAGCTTTCCTGTTCCTGGGACACAATATGCACCACACACAATTTAAGGAGGAGAGGTTTAATTTAGCTCACAATTTCAGGGGATTCATTCCACGACTGACTGGCTCCAAGGCAGAAACATCATGCTGGAAGGGCATAGTGGAAAAATTCTGTACAGTTCATGGCTGCTGGAAAGAAGAGCAGGAACCATGCCAAAGAGGAAGGGGCTAGGGAGCGGATATATAACCCAAAGTTACACATTCATGGCCTGGCTAGAAGTGTGCTTTACTAATCCCGAGTGGCTCCCAAGCCAATCAAATTTACGCAATTAGCTTGACCACTAGGAGATATCTGAGTATGTAGGGAGTGTTTATAAAATGATGCATTGGATCTATCATTCTCTACTTGGGCTGATTGTTTCAGCCTTTATCATAAGTATGCTAATAAATAATTAAGACTTAGAAAGTTGAGAAAAGGTGATTTATCAGAAAAATAGCAAAGTCTTTGATACAAACAAATATCAGAATCTTGTTACAAGGGTTCTGGGCTTCTTCTAAAATTTTGATTGATCTTGTCACACTAAATAGGATATATCCTAGGTCATCTATAGAAAGTCTAGATTACCGGTGAAATCCTGGTGGGTTTTTTTTGCTTAAATTCATTTATGAGTACATTTTAGGTATACAATACATTTACATTTATCATTGGGTGCTTGTACCTGTACCTGATGTATCTTGGTTCTTATTTTTTCCCCATTGCCTGTGCACCCTTCATCCCCTCCACCCTTCCCTATTTGCATAGACATTGTTTAAAATGGAGTACTACTTAGCCATAAAGAACGAGAAACTAGAGACATATATAGCTAAGTGAAATCCTGTTTTAATAATTTTAAATCAATATAATGTCCATTTCTAAATGCCTAGTTTATTTTTGCAGTTTTCTAGCAGCTCATACTATATCTAATTGATGTGCATTCAATTTTTTAACATAAAATTATCTTTTTTGTTCATATAATTTGAACATTTTCATATCATTTTAATATAATATTGTGGCCTACAGCTAGATCAGAATACTGTTCCCTCTCAGCAGAGCAATTTTTAACAATGTTTAAAATTTTTATTAGTGCATTTTGGCAGTGCATAATGATTATATTCATCATGGGGAGTAGGTACATGTACATATTACCTCTTAATTCTTGTTACTTCCTCTTTCCAATTTTTAAGGTTATTTTTGTCTTTCAGAGATAATAAGAGTAGGAAGGTTTTAAAAAATTGTACTATTTTACTTTCTTGATGTCTGCTTTTGTGGAATTTATTTTAAAATGGCACGATATTTGGGATGAAATTATATAGTGATTGTTATGTGTGTCTATTTAATGGGGATTACTCACCACCTAGAAATTGTATCCTTTTTATCTTTGAATTTTCTATACCTAGTACAGAATAGATATTAACATTAGTTGAATGATTTAAACAAAAACATGTAAGCCCAAGTCTTCCAATTGATATTAAATTGACAGAAGAAATGTGAACAAGTCACTTCTGAAGTACCTTGCTGCTGGCTTAAGTTTAGGCATGGCTTAAATAAAACGACAGTGTTTTGTCTTCACACAAAAGGAGAGAGACCTGTAATGTTATTATATTAGTCCAAGAACAGATATATTAGGACAATATGGACCAAGTAGTGCATACACATTTGGAATACCACAAACACAGTATTTGGAAGTAGATATCCTTAACCCAGTACTGGAGAATCACTGTAGTTTTCTGGGAAACCATTCCTACTGTTTGCTGTCACCTTCTGGACACTGTGGCTATGCACTCCTCTTTATAAATGGGCACACTGTAAGATCTTTCTATTTTCTTCCACTACTTTCAAATCTGATTGAACTTATTTCACTGTTTTGTGAAATCATTTGCTCCCTACACTACTGGAACTCCTAAATTTAAGGTGGTCTCTCACATGCTCCATATCGCAGACACTGACATTTTAAAATCATAGATATGATAACAGATGTATTAACACATTTTATTAGCTTTCTCTCCCTTTGCTCTAAAAATTAATTCCAAACATGATTACAGTACAGTACTCTTCATTATTTGTTTCCTAGCTATATTTATATAAAAGTATATTAATGCTATATATGTGTACATGTTTATGTACAAGTAGTAAATAAATATCAAGGGATATATAGATCTTTCTCAAAGGGGAAGGGGATTGAGAGATGGAAGGAGAGGTGGGAAATGGGATGGAAAAAAGGAACTAAACATGTAATGTACATGTGCCAGTTCCATACAAGGAATATAAACATCGTGTATTGCAAACATGTACCAAAAAGCAGGAAGGGATTAAGAGATGGAGGGAGGGATGGGAAGGAGGGAAAAGAAAGTAGATGAACAAAAAGCAATTAATATGTATTATGTACAAATAAAAATAATGCATTGTTTATTCACATTACAAAAACCAAGAGTCATCTCTTTTGATTTTCCCCCAGTTTTTCACCCCAAACTCTCTCAAGACACATATATACCATATATCCCATTTTTAATCCATTCTTAACATGTTTTCTGAAATCACTACATTTGCTGGGGTGCAGACCTTTATATTTCTTGCCTCCTCTGGTATTTTTCTCTCCCTGTTACCTCAAGCTTGGAAAAAACCTAAAATCGGGCCAGGGATTTAGCTCAGTGGTTCCATCGCTTGCCTTGCAAGCACAAGGACCCGAGTTCAATCCCTGGTACCAAAAACAAAACAAAACAACCCCCCCCACAAAAAACAAAAACAAAAAAAACCCCTAAAATCTTCTTCAGCAATCCTTGCCATATCCCCAACACTAGAAAAGGTGGTTCTCCTTCCAGTACCCTACTTATGCCTTCTCATAATACACACCCTACTTCATTGTAACTACCTACTTACCTAGGTGCCCATACTTCCTATCAGACCACTAGCTCCCAGAGGACAAATACAGTGTCGTTATTCACAGCAAGGTTTCCGGCACATAATAAGTGATCTCAATATATTTGTTCAATGAACTCTGACTTCCAACTTCTTTCATGCCTATTTATTGCCACACTGCAAATGTAACTTGATCAAATTTGTGTCCTTGCTTGCTATCTCTTGGCTATCATGGAAAAATGAATCCCTCAGTTTTTGTATGCCCAACATTAAGATAAGTGTAGTTTTAGTTGTTTTTCTGAAATGGGTATGTGTCCTGCTGAGCTACTCGAAACTCCAGTCAGTGCTCTAGAGCACTTTTCCTTGTCAGGAATTTGACCTCATCCTGAACATAAATATTTCACACTAAACTATTTTAGATATCTTTAAAAAATGATTATCAAGTGGAGAAAACTGAAATCTCCTCATTTGCTTTGCCTCTCTTGATGAGATCTACTAAACAAATGTTAGGGTGAAAGTCCCTAGCACTTCTGAAGTTTGCTCCCTCTGGATTCTTTCTGCCTGTCTTTATGTCTTTGCACACACATCTTTGAAGAGTTGGGCTGAACTGACTTGGTTGGAACACTTGGGAAGAAAGCCCAGGATGCTTGATTCAGCTGTAGCTGTTTCACTCTTGGGTATAAGCTCCTCACAAAGAAAAAAATGGTCACAGGAAACAGGAGCTTTTCTATTTGTAAGGTCAGGATCCATCTCTGGGTTGGTAGGTGGGGAGTTGGCTTGGGTAGAAAGTCTATCAAATCCTGAGATTTGGTCTCATGGTAAACCATGTCCTCTTATCATAAAGTCATACATGAACAGAACCTGGACTTAATATATCCTGGGATTGATTCCAGCTTCTACACAAAGTAGAAATGTGGCTTATGGTACAAAAGAAAAATTCAAATTCAACTCTGGCTTCTATTGGCTTGGTTAGTATCAGACTGTTTGCCTTAATTTGAAAGTTCGTGTGTACCTGGAACAAACACTTGGCTGGGTTCTATTCAAAGCTCTGCCTGTATTGCCAATCTCTTGACCTGTCCCAGGCCCGGACCACTTCCATATTTGCTACAGACATTTGTTCTGAGTGTCCTTCTGGCCCTCCTGAGACTGATTTTCCACATATCTGCGTATTATCACTCCAACACTCCTGGTGAGGTAAAATTGGACACATCAGTTGTTATGTTGCTTCTTAGACAGTATGAATAGAGGGAAATACCAGGGACTTCACCTCTAGAAACACATAATCTGAATTCTCTTCCAACACTTACTAGTTCCAAGACCCTGAACACTAGGAATGACAACTAATCCCTGATTTCTAGCTCCAGTCATTTGCTAAGATATATTGACTCCTGTACTGGTCAACCATGTATGCTAGCTTTGCAGCATGGGTACAGCATCATTTAAGAATAAGGAAACCAGAGAGACTATGGGTGCACATAGACTGTGCTTTATCAATGTGCCCAGAACTGGCGTGTAACGGGTATCTTTCCTGCTTGTTTGAGTTTTTCCATAATAGTGTCATGTTTACAATGTTCAAAAATCATGATAAATCATATATGCTCTAAGAAGTTTTGGGCTTTTCCTTGTTCCCATTTATTCCATTCTCCAAAAACATTTTTATAATTCTTTATCTGTGTAGTCTTCATTTACATAACTATATATATGTATGCGCATACACATTATTTCCCCCTTTTATAACATGTGTTATATGTTCCCTGTTGAACATGCAGTGTTTTATAGTTGCTGAAGCCTAAAATGTTTGCATCAATCTTGCTTCTTCTGTTGCCTCACTCCCAACATGCAATCCTTTCAAGATCTTACCCACATATGAACTGTAAATTCTGTGACCATAGCTTAACTTCTAGGTCCACTCCTTATTTTCTATCTTTCCCAGTTTTAGGGCAGAAATCTTTTTCTGATGTATTATATGGAATGGACATTTGTCTGGCATCCACAAAATTCATTAAATTTTATACTTGTTGAGTGAATAAAGCAATTAATAAAAGAAACATGCTAATAATCATAACTTCTTAAATGACAGAGAAAATGTAAATAACCAAAATTAAAAATGATAAAACAGGCACCACTATAGAGTTTACAGCCAAAATAAAAACCACAGAATATTAAAAGGAGAATGTAAAACTATTTTTAGATGTTATGATCACATACACAGAAAATCTAGATTAATCTTTAATCTGTTAGAACTGAAATTTTAAGTATATTTAAAAAGATCCTTGATTATAAGATCAATATACAAAAAACAATTTTATTCCTAGAGTCTAGTAACATTTCTATATTATAAAGTGAATTCTACAATAATACCAATTAGAATAACACCAAAACATATACATTTTAAAGAATGAATATAATAAAAATATACCAGAACAATATTATTCAAAGAAATTAAAGAAAACCTAATTAAATGAGTGATACTATTATGTTCATGAGTTGCAATTTTTAATATTTTTATGATGTCATTTCCATCTAAATTTACTTATGAGTTCATGTAATTTCAACCAAAATCTCAAAAGAATTTTTTTGTGTATGAAAATTTGAAATCTAATTATCTAAAATATTTGTGGGAATGCAAAATGGTTTATAAGAGGAAAAACTGATGTTATCAAAACTTATAATAGGATTTTAACCAGTATAGTGCTAATCCAAGAATGACTAATTTAGAAAAAGAATTACACATAAGTAAAACTTACCACTTCAATTCAGTGGAGAAAGGAAGATATCACTTAACAAGTGTGATTTTAAAATATTCATATTAGAAAAAGTATACTTTGATCATTTCCTCACATCATACCAAAAATTAATTTGAGATGGGTAATACACTTAAATAGGAATATAAATAATAAGACTCCTAAAAGAATAAACAAAAAACGCTGCAGACAGGCAGGTCTGTGCACACCCTACCTAGGTCGTGAGTCACTCGGAACAGGTCGAATCAGTCCGCTGCAGGCAGGCGGCCACCTGGTTCCACACTGCAAAGACACAGAGGACACCGGACCACCAGACCACTGTACTGAGTCCCACTGCTCCCTGCTCAGAGGTAGGGGCTTCTGAGCCGCCGTCCTACTGCTCCTGGTCCAGAGGAAGGGGCTTCCTGGCCACCATCCCTCCCACTGCTCCCAGCCTAGAGGCAAGGGCTTCTGGGCCACCTTCAGTCCTGCTGCTCCTGGCCCAGAGGAAGGGGATTCTGAGAAGCCATACCACATTGCTCCTGATCCAGAGGAAGGGGCTTCCCAGCCACCATCCCTCCCTCTGCTCCCAGCCCACAGGAAAGGGCTTTTAGTTCACCATCCCTGCTGCTGGTCCCGGCCCCTGGTCCACCTCTCCCAGCTCAGAGGAGGTAATCCATACATGTGCCAACAGCCCTCCACCCCAGTCGAAATGAGAAAACAAGTAAATAAGTCTCAAAACCAGACTTCCAGATCACCTACAGCAACCCCAAAGGGAAATGAGATGG
>NW_004624778.1:1919140-1943737 GCF_000247695.1 Heterocephalus glaber
AAATGTACCAATGATTAGAATGAATAATCAATAATGCAAAATAGGAAGAAAAGGTCCAAAGGGGTAGGGTTAGTGGGAGGGGCAGGGGAAAGGAAAAATGATGAGGAATGGAAAAAATGGAAATAAAGGCTTTGTAAATAGGGAAGAGTAGAGAGGGTGAAGGGAGGGCTAGGAATGGGGAAAAAATAAGAACCAAGATGCCTTATTTAAAGGTACAATTCCCAATGAGAAATGTAATTGTGTTGTATACCTACAATGTACCAATAAAAGAATGCAATTAAAAAAAAAGAGAACATAGCAACAGCAAGCTGTAAAATGAGGACAAAGAACTTCTAATAATGCAGCAGTCTTAAAATGGTGTTGATATTGCAGTTCTCAGCCCAGAATTATCTATGTCAAATTAATTAACTTCCTTAGTCTTTTTTTCCTAGTTTTTTTCTTTCCATTGAAACAAAATGATAATGAGCAGCACTATGTTGAAGACATGTATCAGCTTTTTCTTTGAAATACTCGGAATTCCATGAATATCAATTATATATAAAAAAAGAATAAACAAAATATCTTCAGGATTTTCATATAAGCAAATACTTTATAAGAAAGATATTTAAGAAAATATTTGCAATATATTAATTCACCAAAAGTACTTGTACAAGAAAATATAAAGAATTCTTTTAAATAAATAAGAAGACAACATATTTTTAAAAAGAAAAGCATAGGAAGTCACTTCATAAAGATAGTCAAATAACCAATAAGCATGTAAAAACGATTCTATCATTAATCAATAACAAAATGCAAGTTATAACTACACTGGATTAATCTAGGTATCAATAGAATGAGTAAAGTTAAAATAATTGACAATGGTATTTGAAAGAATACAAAATTGAAATTCCCCTATATTGTACTTGGAGGGCATACAACCAGCAGAAGAAGTACATAAAAGCATATTCAAGAACATCTATAGAATCTTTTTCATAATACCTGTATAATAGAGAAATTAATCATGGTCTATTTATCTAATGGAATAATACATATAAATGAAAAAGAGATATATGCTACAAACAACATGGGTAAGAGAATGTAGACCCAACTATTTTCTGCCAGAGACTTCTCTGAGAGAGCACCAGTATCACCTCCCTATCCCCCCATTAAGTCACTTTGGGCTGCCACCAATGTCTTCTTGCCCAACCTCCTATTTTGGCTGGTCCTCTCCTCCTTGTATGAGCTCTCCAGTCACTTAGAATTGGAGGCTGGTGAGGGACAAGAGGGTCTCTTTTCACCAAAGGTATTTTAAGATCAGAGAGAAAGTTAGATGAAGCCTGGAACAAATTTTTTTTTTCCATGGAAATATTATGTACGAGGTATGTTCTTGGAAATCATAGGTTAAACATTTTTCACTTCCATTGAGATTTTCTTATTTCTCTTTGAAGTTTTTGAAAAATTCTTTATAAATGATAGCTTAATATTACAATAGAAACTTGTTTTAAAAAGTTATATCTTTTGTATCAAGTGTTTTAATGTATAATGTTAATATAGTCTTAATTTTCAATTTGTTATATTTTGGATATTTTTATTAGCTACTTTAAGTAGTTTTGCTCCAAAGCAGGGAATAAATAAGGGATGCATTACGTACTTTAGTGACTTACATTAGACATAATATATTAATACAAAGTATGTATTATAGACCACTAACATAATTCCTTATTGTTGAAATTGATGATTAGGAAGAGTAAATAACCATTAACCACAAATAAATATATGGTTCATAAATTTTTTCCATGAGAAAAACAACTCAGCCATAAACCAATGTCTGTAATTTCATCTACCTTAGTACCTTGGTGCTAAAGTTTGAATGCCTATTTTCCCTCCCGAGTTCATGTTGAAACCTGAAACAATATTAAGAAGTGGGGCCATTAGTAGGTGGTTAAATTAGGAGGGTGGGACTCTCACAAGTTGGATTAGTGGTCTCTAAATGATGTGAGAAAAAAACACATCTTCTTTATCCAGTTTCCAGTTGATGGGCACTTGGGCTATTTCCAAACCTTAGCTATTACAAACTGTGCCCCTATAAACATAGGTGCACATATATCACTGGGGTATGATTCTCTTAATTCTTTAGGGAAGATAACCAGCAGGGGAATAGCTGGGTCAAATGGGACCTCTAGTCCTAGTTCTTTGAGGTATCTCCATAGGGATTTTCACAGTGGTTGCACCAGTCTGCACTCCCACCAACAATGGAGAAGGGTTCCTTTCTCTCCACACCCCGGCCAGCATTTGTTATTGGTTGATTTCTTGATAGCAGCCATTCAGCCATAAAGAATGAGAAACTAGAGTCATTTATAGCTAAAAGGATGCATATTGAGGCCATCCTCTTAAGTGAAATAAATAGGGCACACATGTGTAAATACTGAATAGTTTCTCTAGTGTGAGAAACTGAAAGTGTAAATAAGGATTAAAATGATTAAAACAAATAATTGATAATTTGAAATTGGAAAAGGTCCAAAGGTGTAGGGGTGATGGGAGGGGAAGGGGAAAAGGAAGAAGGGAAAGGAAAAAATGCAAAAAAAAAATGGAAACAATGTCTATGTAAATAGGGAAGGGTAGAGGGGGTGAAGGGCGCACAGGTAATGGGGGAAAAAATAAGAACCAAGATGCATCATGCTCAGGTACAAACACCCAATGATGAATGTAAATGTACTGTATACCTAAAATGTACCAATTAATACATAAAAAAAATAAATGATGTGAGAGGTTGTAAACACAGCTACTATGGAGACGAAGGGAGCACGATTACAAATGTGAGAATAGCCTGGTCAGCTTAGTGGCACCCTATCTCAACATAAAGTTAAAGTAAAATATGAAGGGGTGCAGATGGAGCTCATTGGTAGCATACTTGCTTAACATGTATGGTGCTGTGGGTTTAAACCGAGTTTCACACACACACACACACACACACACACACACACACACAATGTGGAAATGCGTTTGGATAGGGATAACTTCTGATGTTCCATAACATGGTAGGGTAATGGGTTGACAGCAATTGACCATATATTTTGAAATAGCTAGGATTTTGAATGTTCTCAGCACCAAGATTTGAAATTATGGATATGTCAGTTACCCTGACCTGGCCACATTTTATACATGTATTAAACTGTCACACTGTATTCCCCAAGTCTTGTTTCCACAGATATATGTATTTCAGTTATAGTTTTTCTATTTTAACATCTTCCTCCTCTTACTTTCCATTTATTTGTTTGGTTATTCTTTCTTTTTCAATCATGTTTCTGGCTTGTATTGATATAACCAAAAAATCATTCTTGCTTTCTTTACCTTACTGTAACAATCTAGAAACTTCAATCTGGGGATGATTTTTCAGTTCAATTGCCAAGTCCATTCCTAATTAATTTACCTACTTTATGTCTCCTTCGGGGACTTTCTAGATCCCATCAGCTGCCTCCAACAAAAAAATTTCATTTAATGTGTTTCACCTCAAAGGGATTGTGTTAGCCATTTTTCCATTAGTATAAAAAATACTCAAGATAAATAAACTTGTAAAGAGAATAGGTTGGTTTTGGGTTGTAGTTTTTGAGGTTCCAGCTCATAATCAGCTGGGACATCATGGCTGGGAGTGTATGGGGGAGCAAAAGCTTCCCCTTAAGGTCAGAACCCCAAACAATAAAGAGGAAGAGACCAAGGGTTCCACAATACCCTTTGGAAACAAACCCCCAATAACCTAAAACTTCTTACTAAGCCCCACCTACTGAAGCTTCCATCACTTCCAGTACCACCAAGTTGGGGACCACATGTTTAACGTGAGGGCTTTGGGGACAGATCCAGTCTATAGCAGAGATATTCATATTGTAATAAAACACTCCCATAAATGGCAGGTAAACATTAAGCCTGTAAATAGAGATCTCAAATTATACGGCAAATCAGCTGAAAAGTGATTCTTCATAAAATATCCATTCCCTAGCATTCTGCATGTCTAACTCATTACAAATAAGTGATAACTGCATAGTGTACAAGAACTGTATTAGCCTATTCTTTTTATTTCCTTTTTTGTGGAACCAGGGATTGAACTCAGGACCTTGCACTTGCTAGGCAGGTGTGGTGCCACTGAGCTACATCCCTGGTCTAGCCTTTTCTTGTCTCAGGGAAGTGTGGCTATAGTTAAGTTATAGTGCCAAACATATTTAGATTGAGCTATAATCCAAGCATATTATCATCATGGAGTACTTGCTGTATATAAAACATCTGCTAATTCACTTACTCATCATGTGACAGACCCAAGATTTGTATCTAGGTGACCTGGCTCTGACCTTCTGCCTGTAGTGCCACTCAATATGGAAAAGCAACATAGCTAGTTCCTCTCACTCTATAAAAGCTTTTATGATTTTGTAGATATGTTTTTTCTACCAAAACCCTTCTAATTGACTGTCAAGAAGTCAACATTCTGTCTACTTTAAATTCTCAATTTCTCACTCTATAATTTAACTTGGTTATGTTCAAGAGTAAGTTATTCAGTGACACTTGTTAAAGAATAGGTAGACATTATACTTAGGGAAATCCTTGTGATAGGTATGGGGACTATCACAATGGAGCTTTGCAGCTCGGGAGAGATATTGGGCTCTAGTCTGACTACAACAAGAAAAACAGACATTTATAGCCAAGGAGCAAGTAGGGGTCAGTGGATGAAAAATTACTAACCAGAAATTCAGAGGGAAGGAGGTTTCTGCTTAAACTGACCTTACAGGATACCCACTGAAGGGAACCCAGGATGATCAGACATCTCCTGAGGGACAGTGGAGGGTGAGGGACCCAGGATTGGAGATGATAACTTATTGAGGTTTGGGAATCCTGCTCAAGCTGATACAGTGAAATTTTTTATAAAACTGGACAATGCAGAGAAACACGAAGCCTCCAAAACAAGTTCTAGTTAAGAAGACAGCTCAGAAGAACTTACCAAAATTTGGTCAAGGAGAGGGTTTTTGTCAGTAGTCAGAAAAATTGGATCTAAGTAAAGTTTCTGAAAATACATATGCGTTCTCAGCCCTTTATCTGAAGTAATTTCATTTACTACCACATTTTTTACAATATAACTTTTAAGATATATTTCTTTTTCTTTTTCTTTTTTTGGTACCGGGACTCGAACTCTGGTTCTTGCGCTTGTGCAGCAGGCGGAGAAACCACTAAGCTAAATCCTGGGCCCAGGATATATTTCTTTAATTTCAGTCTTTAGGAAAACTGAAGACAACAGTCTTTCTATTTTTGTGATGGACAGAGGCTGTGTATTTTCTTTAGCGATTATTGTTTGAAGAAAGGATTACCCCTTTTTCCAAGCATGCAATTCTGAGTAAGCCAAGGAATAAATGTATATTTTGCAAATGATGCAGTGAAAGCCACTGTGCAATACACCCCGAAACTAGGAGAACAAAGAACATAACTCAGGCCAGGCAAGACTCTAAAAGATGTGCAATCTGCAGAGTATCTTGCCAGAGTGATTTCTACCTGAAAGAGTAAGTATGCTGATACAAGAAGCACAGGTGAAATCCTAATTAATTCATTCCAATATCAAAAAGAATGCTTGTGATTTGTGTGTTCAAATAGATTGAACTTGATATAGGTAAGACGTTTGAAATCCCAGGAAACTAGTTTCATTTTTAAAAATTATTGTGCATGATAGTCCCCCCCACCCATTTCTTTAATGACTAGAGATTTACAAAAAAAGTTGATATCTGACAGAGAGGCCTCACTTTTTTTTCTGCATCTGTTTTACAGGTTTCTGGGAAATTACCTGGAACAATTTACTGAAGCTGTAAGCACAATAGGATTTTTCATAAGAGCGACCATAGGATGCACCCTAAAGAAGAAAGTAAGGCAGACCATCCAGCACCTGAATTTATGCTGAAAATTTCCCTTTGTGGATAAGAATGTGTTAACTAACTTGCAGTGTGGACCACAATTGTAATAGAATGCAATGAAGGAATCAGATGTGAAGACACCAATTCAAAGCAAATCCATTAAAAAAACAAAAACATGTAACCTAATAGACACAAATATCTAGTACATGAGTTCCAATAGTATTATGAGATTTACTAAATAGCCATTTATTTTTAACATTTAAAAGCATTTTAAGCACATTTTTGTGATTTGGGGACATTAAAATCAGCATTTTTTTAATTGAAAGAAAAATATCAAATGCAAAGCTTAATAAAATGCACAAGACATGAAATAAAAATACAGTTTACCATTTTAATAAATGTCATAGAAATGCATCCTTATGACGCTGGAATTCATTGTACTTTGATCTAAGTTGCCTACTCATAAACATATGGATGTAAAGTATTCAAAGTGAAGATATAAAAAACTGAGACAAAGGTAGAAAATGAGCTTTTAAATTGAATATTTTTAGATGGTTAAAGATTTGCTCAATAAACGTGTATATTACCCATATGTAATGTTGTAAAGAATGAGGTCATATATGTAGTATTTAAACATGTGTAACAAATACATAACCGTATAGAGCAGATAATGGAACTGTGACATTAATTCATCCCATGAAGTGACAAACACAGGCAGCTTTTGATTCATTATAATTCCAGGTTTATAGTTGTAAAATTTATCAATCCAATATTTTCAATGAATAAATTTCCTTCTGGAAGGATAATATTTTCTGTTTAGCAATGAGGGAACCAAATGTTAAATGATATTTCTTAATCAGCAATTAATAGTCCACTGTTAATCCAGTGATAATTTCTCACAGCCATGCCCACTACTGAGCTAAAAGTTTAGCTACTTTCCAAGATGGTCAAATTGTAAACTTTTCCCTGTTTGGTCTTGAGTTTGAACAGCCATTTTCATACTTACTGGAGCAACTCTTTCAAAGTGAAACAGAAAGAAGACTGCTTTGCCAACTGCACAGTACGTAGATTTGTATTACAGAATAAAGATAAATATAGAGTCAAAAAAATTTCAGACAAGTGCAATTCTGAGTATGTAGCCAGGAGAATATTACTACGACACACTGGTTTTTGAAAACATCAAGTTTTTTTTACATTTATATGCATATTTACATACTATCAACCTTTGAAATCTGCCTCTCTTTTTAGACATTTTTGTAATTAAAAAACTAAAGTTGATCTTTAACTTACACAAAATGTTATGTTTTGATTTGAATCCATCTTTTAATTGTCAAACTCATTAAAACAATTATACCAGGAGCATTTTGGAATTTCACATTGCTGGTTTTCAAGAAGTGTATGAATATAAAAAAGATTCAGTTTGTCAGCTGGACCTGAATTTGTTAACCTTCCTACACAATCAGACAAATGACTGCATACAGATGGGTGTTGAGTTTTGCCAAAATAAAGTGGTAGGCGAGTTCCAGAGATAGAAAATGACTTTAGGGAAATACTCCCTGCACTGATTGTGTAGTCAGACCCAAGTCTGGGTGGGATGGCAGTATGCTTGGCTGGGTTCAACTTGTAAGGTGCATTGAGGAAGCAATACGACTCAACACATTAGTACCTCTGACCACAAACACACAGAGAATTTGATGAGGAAAATGTGTATCTTGCTCTACATTGAAATTAAATCAATGTCCAAGTGGAAAGAAGAAAAAAAATAAGTGAAAAAATCAAGTTTGATTTTAATGCCTGGTAACTAGGTAAGAAAATGATATGGAAGCCTTCTTTCTTGCTGCTTGAAGAACGTGTACATTCAAGTACACATGCTTAATTAAAGGGTGCAAAATGGGTCCAATACAGTGATTTATAAAAAGAAAACACAGAATAAGTTCTTGTCCAAATAGATGACACTCTTCACACAAATCCTAGGTACATTATCACTGTTTTCCTAACCTGGATCTCTATCCTGTTTCTCTTCTCAAATTTCTTCTGGCTTTGGATTTTCAATATAAATTTTCGGCTACTTCTAATACTTCCAAAACATCACAATAGCCCACAGTGATTGCTCCCCACTTCTGTCTTTAGAAACACCTGATATAGCAATAAACATAATTTGCATTTAAAGTGAACTCAGTATTTTCTGAACAAAAGAATAAAATACTTTACACTTTACAAAAGCACTTTACAAAATAATCTTACACAAAACTGTATTTAATGCTGAGAATAACCCTACATGCTAGGATTATTCTTTCCATTTTTTCCCTTAAATTCTTTTATTGGTACATTTTCGGTATACAATATATTTACATTCATCATTGGGATCTTGTACCTGTACATGATATATCTTTGTTCTTATTTTTTCCCCATTCCCTACCCTCCCTTCACCCCCTCCACCCTTCCCTATTTACAAAGACATTGTTTCCATTTTTTCCTTTTCTCATAATTTTTCCTTTCCCTTCTTTCATTTTCCCTTCCCCTCCCACTTCCCCTACCTCTTTGGACCTTTTCTTTCCTTTTTACACAGGTTAACTGAGGATCAGATATCTCATACCTTAGCCTGTTCATACTTGGAAGAGCAAGGCATAGACCAGAACATAGATTTTGTAAAACCTAATGTAGTTCTTTCCCCGCTGCGACTTGCCTTTTCAGATGGATTATTTGATAAAACTGGCCTATATTTTGTTTAATGTCTGGACTAAGACTTATAGACAGGTACAAAAACTAAATCCTCTTTTTCAACCCAAAACTCATTGTCCAGTATGAGTTTTGATACATTATAAGAGAGGATACTATAATAGCTAAGACAGTGAAGGTAGTATTGATAAGCATTAAGGTTGGATACAAGACAAAGAATTGATCATTTAAAAAATGAGTTATGAGAGGAATCTCAGTAATATTGATTCAGCATTCTAATTTTCATGAAGTGAAAATGATTTTTTTTAAAAAAAACTTTATCTTTGGAACATGAGTTCTGGAGTTGAAAATATCTTTCTGTGACCAGTTAGATCATGTTTATTTAAATGCAGTAAGTAGTACACTCTCAGATTAAACTTCCACAGATTTTATTTAAAAATGGATTATTTGTATATTAAAGTTGTTTGCAGTGGTATATTCTTGTAAGAAGATAGGCATTCTTAGAATATCCATTTTACTGCCAAAATTTTAGGAAATTATATAAAAATTTGAAACATTGCTGTATAGGAAAGTAAAAGTGAATTAAGGGGAAGAATTTATGATTCTCATGATCACAAACACAAATACATGAAAGACTGACTTTGGAAAACACAGCATCCAGGGAGTATGTTCCCTTCTTTTTCATCCTTCTCCTCTAAAACACACACACACACACACACACACACACACACACACACAGACAAGATAACATTTAACCCAAAAGAAAACCTGAATGTAAGAACTGATTGTCTCTTTCTCTCTCCATATATACACTTGCCAGGGAATGATATTTTCCTGGGTCACAGCATAATAAATCCTGTAGTAACTTGAATAACCACAAAAGGAAATGAAATAAGCGTCAGTAAATCCACAAAAAAATAATAGAAACAATGTTGTTGTGCAAAATTAAATTAGCTTAATATAGCCTTTCTTATTGTATTTCTGAGGCAAAGAGAAAAATTTCCCACCTTGCTGGCTTTTCCCATCTTGCTCATCTGTTCCACCACCATGTGTGAAAGAGGCGAGTCTTTGTTAAAGGAATTTTTCTTTTCATGTTCTCTAACTGCAAACTGTCTTCTAGACTTGCTACTTTGTCCTCACATTGGTTCATTCTGCTATGTACTCTTTAATGGAACTTTTAATCTTCTGGAATCTGCTTGAATCAGTTTCATGAATTTCATTTCTTTCCTATGTTGAGCATTCATAGTTTCCATCATTTTTCTAAGCTTCTCTATTTTTTGAAATATGTGTTTACTCTAGATTCACTAACCAAGTCCTTCATTATGGTAATCATCTCTGTATTTACCTGAGAAATTATTTTTGATCTGATTTTTTCTATAGCCATATTCATGTTATGTTACTTCTGCTGCTTCCATTTGCTATTCCCCTTCTTGGTATCTTCCTGAAAAAATTAAAAATATCATACCGTGACACTCATGTTTATAGCAGCATGGTTTGTAATAGTTAAATCTTGGAAACAGCCCAAATGACCACCAACTGGTGAGCACATAAAGAAGATCTGATTTTTTTTATATAACGGAGTGCAATTCTGCCATAAAGAAGGATAAACGAGATGTTTCTAAGTAAATGGATCACCTTGAGACCCTATTCTTAAGTGAAATAAACCAGACACACATGTTTAAATTCAGAATTGTTTCTCTGGTGTGAGAAACTGAAAGTGTATATAAGGACCAAAATGTATAGTAGATATTGGGAAAGGGGAAGTAAATGTTCAAATGGGAAAGAAGGGAGGGGGTAGGGGAAAAGGAAGGAAAGGAAAAGAAAAAAAGTGGATAGAAGGAAAAAATGGAAACAAAGCTTTTATAAATAAAGAGGTTTGGAAGAGGGGTTGAAGGAAAGGGAGGGGATTGGGGAAGAAGAATCAAAATATATCATGTACAGGTACAAATTCCCGATGATGGATGTGATCACTATGTACATCTACAATGTACCGATAAAATTAATTTTAAAAAAGAGGGAAGTCTTGCTTCCTTTATGTGCAATCTCTAGTCAGTTCTCATTTAAAAAAGATGTCTTTTTGGGGAACATCTAGACTTACATAAATACAGAAGAAACATTTCAAAGTTTTGTAGAATCATCAACTGGCTAATCTATTGGTTAAATAGGTAAAACCAAGCATAGTGGAAAGAGGGAAAGAAAAAATCTGAAGCAGGAATGAATGAATGAACAGGTTTTTAAAAATACAGTTTTGTAAGTTAAAAATCAATCCAACAGCATCATCATTCAAATTTAAATTGGTATTTAAAAAATAAAACCTCCCTCAAAATATATAACAATAAAACAGAAAGAGAAAACAAGAAACTTTTAACCATGATGAATTCTGCTGTATGCTGCAGATGGTAATGTAAGTTAGTGCAGCCATTCAGAAAATAGGATGGAAGTTCCTCAAAAGCCCAAAAATACAGCGACCTATAAGTCTCACTTCTGGATATACATGCAAGGAAATTGAAATTGGTATGTCAAAGAAATATCAGCATTCCCATGTTTACTGCAGGATTATCTTCAATAGCCAAGAAATAGAAATAGTAAATCTATATCAGATGAATAAGTAGATATGGCATATAGGTATAGATATCGATAAGATATAAATAGATATTCAGAGTCCACCAAAAATGTATAGACACCTCAGGAAAAGAAAAACTTGTATAAATATTTTAATACTAAAGTTATTGAGACATCATTTACCTTTGGCTTCTACAATTACAGGAGGTGCTCAAAGTGGTGGCCGTCAGCTTCCAGACCTTTATTAGTACAGGGAACTGCGGCTTGGGTGACCTTGGTCACCGAGATTGCTGTACCTGCATTTTCAATTTCTTCTCTATGGGCCAGCAGGGTTTTCTGTGCTATATGACATCCTCTAGGGTCCCCTGTATAAGGGTAACACCATCTATTGAAAAAAATCATACTATTTTTCTTTTCTTGAATTGTGTATACAATTTTTGGCTAACTCTTTATATATACATAGAAAACATACTGCATAGTCTTTAAAAGAAGGAAATACTGTCATTTTCAATGACATAGATAGATGTGGAGCACATTATGCTAAGTGTCATACCCAGGTGCAGAACAGCAAATACTGTGTCTCATGTATATAAAATCTAAAAATGTCAACTTCGTAGAAACAGTGTGGGAAGGTGGTTATAATCTTGAGGAAAGGGAAAGAATTGTGAAAAGAGAAATGTTGATCAAAGGGCACAAAGTTTCAGCCAGTGTAGAAAAAGTTTCAGTGATCTACTACACTGCATGGTAACCACACCACAGTTAATAAGGTATAGTTCAAAACTGTATAAAGAAGAGACTTTTAGCCACTACACACACAAAAAGATAAGCTGGTGAAGTGAGAGTTGTGATAATTAGCTTGATTTAATCTTTCTGTATACATAGAACAAAATATAATATTTTGCCCTATAAATATGTAGTTATTGTCAATTAAAATGGTTATTTTTAAAAACAAAGACTAGGAAGAGAAATAGACTAATAGAAACATATTGGCAACATTCTGCAAATAAAATACAAATGTAAAATCACAAACTTAGAGACAGAAGATATAAGCAGTAAGTTCTGATGATGCGGTGAGGGGTGTAATATGACCCAGTAATGATCAGCTGGGACTCACAAGCAAATCAGAAAATAATACCTGATGGGGAGGATTGAAAACAATTTCAAGGGTTCAACACTAGCATGAAAGGAGAGTCATGAATTAAAGTAGGGTACTACAGCTGAGCCCCTCCATTCTCTGGGTTCAGTCAAGCTGTCTGCAGAGCTAGTGGCCAACAATCCTTCTCTGTGCTTAGAGTTTCTCCTTGTAATAGTTGTTGCCTGGAAGGAGGGAAAGAAAAGGTGGATGGTCTTACTATTTGTGGAACAATGTAACTGAGTATAATGTGACTGCAGTGACCACATTCATGGCTTGAAGATGCTGTAGTGTGGAGAGAGGAGACAACCCAGACAGGAGAAGCACCGAGTACAACCCCAGCTGAAAACAGCCTTAGCAGCTCTAGAGTAGAAGTCCTGCATCAGCTCCCCTTGATTTAATCTTAGCAGATGTGTGGCATCCTCTAGAGAGAAAGTTTTTCCTGGAGGGCAGACTTTTAAAAGGGCTGGTGTCCTGCTGGAGTAAATCTGGAGATTTACTACTTTTGATGGTAATATATCTTCATTTGTACCCACATAAAATAAAGCAAATATATTTAATTGTACAAGTAAAGCAAAGACACATCATGTTTATTATCTGCTCTTTGTCTGCATTTTATTATACATCTGCATTTATACTTTGCCTAGTTATTTAGAACATCATAAATGTTAATTTATCAAATAAATTTACTAATGTCATATTAAACTCTGGTTACTAAACTTTGGTTCTTGTACTTTGTAAACCCTTAATAAATATTACCACTAATTCTGTAAGTCAGTGAGGAGAATATGTTTAAAAGTTAAGTGAGAAAATTTTGAAGCTAAAATTCAAAAAGCAGCCAAATTTTTTTCAAACATAAGAGAAATATACTAATTTTAGTGATACAAAGCCTCAGTTCAGCATTTGCAGACTCTGTCTAAAATAATTATCTATATATACTTTTATATAAATATAGGGATGAAAATAAATCGGAGACAATGATATGTTATATACAGGATGCAATGAAAGAGCAAGATCATGGTTAACACTCCTGAAGACAGAAAATGAAATCTTGGAAATAATCAACAAAATAGCCATTCAAGAATGGAGGCTTCATATGGAATGTCCAAGGTGGTGAGGTAGAATATGGGCAATTGCTTCTAAAGAATAAAAAACTAATTGCAAAGAAAAATAACTAATGCCTCAAAAAAAAGGAAAATGAATAGAAAATCTAAATCTGTGGATTTAAAAAAAAAAATGGAAACGTAGGAAAAACTAATTTAGAAATCTGAAAACTTCAAGATATTTAAGTGACATTTTTGAGTTACAAATTCAAGAAAAATTGCCAAGGAGGAAGCTGGAAACTTACAGAGCTTGTGGAAGATACTGGATTTGAACAGTACGTAGGGCATTAAAGAGCTATTTTCAACAAATTTGGAAGCCAGAGGACAATAGAATACCTTCTCTTCATTTAGATTCATTAAGTTTGCACATCTTTTAACATTTGGCTCAAATATAATATGTCCCATGAGGACCATTTAGATCACCCTATTTCAAACTGCAGTGGTCATTAGTTGTGATCATCAACTTGACTGGGGTAAGAGATGCCTAGCCAATCTGAATCACACATCTGAGTGTGTCTGGGTGGGTCTGGGGAGTGTGAGTTTGGGCACTCAACTGCACCTGGCTCTTAGCCCTTCCCTGTCTGGCGCTCTTTCCAACCTTCTCTGCTTCCCATGAAGTGAGCGGCTTTGCTCTACCACACTCTCCTACAACGCTGTTTCTGTGTTGGAGACAGCTGGCCTTGGACTGAAACCTCAAACCATGAGCTGAATTAAACCTCTCCTTCTTGAAATTGTGGGTGTTGGGTAACTTGTCCCAGTAATGAGAAAGTGATTTATCTGCAATCCTTCCACTTCCCAATAGCCCTCATCAAACTATTTTCCCTATACACATTATTTTCTAGTATATAATTTATCTATTTTTATGCATTCATATATTTTTATTTACCTTCCCTTCCTTCCTTCCTTTCTTCCATCCTGCCTCCCTCCCTCTCTCTCTCTCTCTCTCTCTCTCTCTCTCTCTCTTTTCTCTCTGTCTCTGTCTCTGTTTCTGCCTCTTTATCTCTCTGTTCCTGCTAGAATGCAAGTTTTTTGCTTTTAGGGGAAGGCATAATATGCCTAATACCTAGCATGAGCAATGATTGTTAATTCAAAGAATGAATAAATAAAACCACTGTTGGAAGTCTGTGGGGAATAAATACTGTCATATATGGATATGTAAATTATTATGAAATATTACAACCTTTAAAAGGGTAATTTGATAATATAAAATCATAATTTAAAAATTTGCATCTTCTGCTATTAATCTTTGATGCATATATGGATTTGTTCTAGCAAACATGCCACAGGATGGCTTGTACAATTATATAATTCTTTGCTATCACTAAATATTGAAATAATCCAAATGTTCATGAAAGGCAAATAGTTAAATGAACTATAGTATATCTAATCTATGTAAAACTGTTCCGTTTTACATGAACAATTTATACTAAAACAAAACTTGGAAAGTTGAGTATGCATATAAAAACAAATATAAGTGGTTGAAAAAAAATCAACAAAGGGCACAGACCAAATAGATAAGTAGTTATCTGGAAGTCCTGTGGAAGAAAGGAGAAAGAGGAAGGGGTGAGAGACATGTGAGAACTTCCACATGTTATGACTTACCCATATAGTTCCATGCTACCTCAAGTTCTTACAGTGATTGTTAAGATTTCACTGTTTTGGGCCGAGGATTTAGCTCAGTGGTTCCACCGCCTGCCTCACAAGTGGAAGGACCAGAGTTTGATCCCCGGTACCAAAAAGATTTCACTGTTTGATATTTGTATGATTAAAATTAAACTTGAAGCAAATTCTCTACCATGAATTTTTTGTAATAAATGATAAAAGTTGTACATAATCTTTATATTATAGTTCCATTGTTTATATTAATAATGCTATTTTATAAAATAATAGTATTAATATTAGCATTTGTCAAGTTTTGCTTGGGCTTTTCCAAATGAAAATATATAATATAAAATGTGATGTATGATATATAATATTCTATATATCTATTCTATATAATACATAATTATGGAATATATAACATTATATATATATATTTATATATATAAAAAATCTTCAAAACCATTACTCTGGCACTATTATCATCTTCCTTTATAGAAGAGAATCCAGAACTTACAGTGGTTTGATAACTTGCCTGAAGTTTCATAATCAATAGATAACTGAAGAGGAAAAGTACCACACCAAGATTCCTTTTATTTTCTAAAATACTGTCTCCTAGGCCTTCCTAACTTTTTAAAAATATTGGCTGGGAACAAACACCACATCTTATATAAAATGATGTCTCTACACATAGGAGAACTAAATAAATGTCTGTAGATCATGATTTGAAAAGTGCATAAGGAATGTCTATAGCATTTCGTTGGACATATACTACACAATATCCTTGAGGCAGGTCTTACAGAGTGGCATGATTTTTCTATTTAAATTTTGTCATAACAATGATCAAATAATGGGTATAGCCAAACAAGTCTAACATGCAAGTAACTCTTCTCCATTAAAGTTTGTGTTTTCAACCTGTTGTTTCAACATAGAATTAAATTGTGTGTTTTAGAATTACGCTGAAGTTTGCTGATTTTCTTGTATAAATAATAAAGCTTAGAACTGATGTTTTAACTTTTCTAAGCTGTATAATTTGTGTGCTCTTTCCCACAGTGATATTTTAGTAATAAATTAAATTCCAAACTTTTTATCTTGTCTACATTAGGTTGCAATGCATGAGATTTGTTTCTTTTTTTTAAATTTTAATTGTGTGGATGTCCTTAGAAAAGAAATAAGGCAATATTAAAATCATAAATTAAGGCAAAAACAAGGCTCTGAAGGACTTTCCAATATTAAGTTTGAGCACATTTTAAATGAAGAACATGTTCTAGGCTCTCAATAAAATCAAATAGTAGAAAAGAAACAAACAATTTATATTCACCCGATGGCCTCAAATTTAAGTTCCAATATTTGACAAGATACTGTGAATATTATCATCAATAAATTCAAATTACAAGATAGCTTCTCTCCCAGGAATTTGTCCAATAGAATCAGATTTTTACACAGGCATCTACTAAACACGTTTTACTTTCCAGTACAGTGAATTTACTGCACTCAAGTACATATGTGCACATCACTGCTTTGATACTGGCAACTGGGTTCCTCTGTACTGTGGGCTACTTGAACCTTGACAAGTTGGCTGACTGCCTAGGATTTGGGATTGAAAGTGTCATTAAGAACAGGGTAAAGTTGACTGGTTCCTGTGGGTTTTCATGAATGATTTTAGTCTTATTTGCTAGGAAGTAACATCTAATCTAGATCCTGATAGCATGGTTATTCTCATTAGTGTAATTGTCGCCTTAAAAAGAGAGAGTTTGCCCCTTTCTTTTCTCTTTACATTTTTCTATCTTACCTGGGTAAATAGAAAATGCATAACATAATTCTCTTTGAATAAAGAGAATGTCCTGTAATAAAATGAAGTGTGTCACTTTCCTTTCTACTATAAATTTGTAAGGCCTTTAAAGGCTACTATTTCATATTTGAGTCTGATAAATGAATCAAATGTTCTGAGTTAGGTGGAAGTTAAAAGAAAAAACTATCTTTCATCTTTATTTTTTGTTCTTTTCCACTTCCCATTTTTAGATGGAAATATCCTCCAAAAATTAACTTAAATTTAGATACTGTATTTTAAAAATAAAGATTAGAGTTTAAGGTATATGATAGAAAAGACAAGAAAGAAAAGACTAACACACGGTTAAGTCCATGATGTCTCATTATTCTTTGCATTTCTTTGTTGTATGAGTATTTAATTTTGTATCAAAAGTACTTTCTGCAATTTTCCATAATTGGTATTTACTTTATATTGCTTATTCATTTCTAATCCCCATAGACAGAAGAATGTGATTATATGGCTACCAAAAAATGCAGAGATTCTTTGATTTTCTAAATTCTATAAATAAATGTAGCCAAAGAATAATGCATTAAGGGTGCATGCAAAGGGCATAGTATTAAAGAATGCTCCTTAGTGTGTGAACCACTCTGTGCAAGCACAACTGGTATGAGAGCGAAGTTGGTCAGTAGTGTCTTTTGTATGTGGGTCACAAGGGTAACATCTAGGCTGTGCTTTTACACAAGTCAAAGGCCCAAAAGTATTTTTTTGAAATCATACTGTCTCTGGAATAATCTGTAGTCAGGAAACACTCTTAATAATTTCAGATATTTTGCTTTTCCAGAAAGCTTCTTATAATATTTTCTGTCTTCTATCTTTCCCTGGTTACTTTTCCCTTCTTTTATTTCTACTCACAAATGTTTATTATGAATTTGTTCCATGCTAGCCCAAGACTTGTCTGGAAATGAGGATAGGAAAACATAAAATTTCTACATTCTAGGCCAAAATATGAAGTGAGTTGTACATGTACATAAGTAAATATAATGAAAAATTAAAAATGGTAAGATGGATATATTCATTATGTATCACAAACATCTATTAAATTTTAAAAGAAACAATGGTAAGATAGACAAGCATATGTGGTAAGATAGAGAGTATTCTTCAAATATTTCCTTGGAAAATGAACAGAAGTCATTATTAATGAATTACAAATTAGCTTTCATCATAAAACTAATCCTTATGGATCTTGGCAGTAGCCACGAATACTCTTTAGAGAATGAGGTAAGAAACAGAGTTTTGGTGGGTCAAGATCAAAGATTTTTACAAATGTATATTTGTCACCCTTCCCCCCAAAAAGAGATTAAAGCAATGAAAATTTCAGAAATGTGTTATCAGAGTCTTGAAGAAGAGGAGATTAATCCTAGCAGGAGGCTGCATTTTTCTCCATTTCTTAAAGCCTAGAAATTGTTTTGATTTGTAAAACTGAGATAGAGGATTTCTAGGCAGTAAGGAGATTACTAGCAAAGCATGGAAAGCCATAAATTGCTGTGCATGCAATGACAAATACAATAATATATCCTATCTGAATAAAAGATATGTAAAGCAGCATAGTAGGAAATATGCTTGGAAAGGCTAAGTGAAATAAATTGGTTTCAGATTAATTACTTGCTACTGTGGCATACCCCAATTTTGGTGCTCAAAATATTTCATGTAATTTCAGTGGTATCTCAGTTCACAAATGATTTGTTTGCAAACAACTTGGTTTGCAAACAGAAGCATTTGGCAAAATTTTGTTTTTGTTTCCAAACTCTCCATTGAGTGACAAAAATAACCACAACCATCTTTCCCACACAAACACAAATGTGGCCATCTTTTCCAAAACTTGACAGCTAATTAAGTTTGTTAAGTGAGGTACCACTGTATTTGTTTACATATCTAATTTTCTTTCTAAGATAGAGATTTACTCAAGATTATTAAAATGATAGGTCTGTATCACAAAAATTATCAATCACTTACTAAGAGCCAGAGTGTTAAATGCACCAGGAAGACAGGAGGGGGAGATGTAATGAGAGAATATAGAAAACAAAAATGAATTATTAAAATATACTTCAGAGATATGAAAATTACAATTTTAAATAAAGACTTTGCTGTTATGATGACATTTGTGCTAAAATGCGAAAGAGAAAGAGACATCCATACAGATAGTGAAAGGAAACTCAATAGGAAATACTTAAACCCAAGCTAGTATTACTCAGGTCTGCAAGATGACTGTTGTTAACACAAAGAGAATGTGTCATAGAGAGGTATGAAATGATACTAGAGAGATAGAGGGGGACACAACAAAAAGATAAGAAATCATGTATGTTGATCAATCTTAAGGACTTTGGCTTTTACACTGAATGAGATACAAAGGCATTAGAGAAGTTTCAGCAAAGAACTGGTCTGATATATATTTCAAAAGGTTTAATCTGGGTAGATGGCAATTATGGTAGTGTGTGTGCATATCCTCACCCCTTCAGAAAAGGTAAAAAACTTGAAAAGGAAAACCAAAACTCATGGATAACAAGTAGCAAAAACAGATGAAAAAATTTCATATGAATTCTAAATAACTAAGTGAATGCAAAGAAATGAACACTATCATTAATAAGATCTGCACAATATTAGCAACTATTCAGAAAGAACCATAGCCTAAGAACTAGAAAACCCTCAGTTTGAAATGGAAATATCAGTTTTCATTGGAAATCTCAATGGGTCAATTTGAGATCATCATCCAAACTGTGAAGTGGCTTTGTGAGGTTCTATTTCATGGATAAGTGTAAGTTTGCTGAAGCTAGAGTTTTCCGGATCTTGAGTATTCTCAAAACTCATCAAAGAGTTCTTTTTGTTATAATATGGCATCCCAATCATGGTCTCTTTAGAACATTTCCCACTGAAAGGGAGGAGGTTTCATTGAAAAACATGATAGACTCAAGGTGTAGATCAAGATATGTACAGAATGAGCTTGAAAATTTTGTCATACCAGGAATTTGAAGAATCTATACTACAAGGGTTCATCACAAAATACTGTGAATGTTTAAATTTTTAAAAAATCACAGTAAAAGATACATTCCAAGAATGATAAGTGTGTTTGAAGCAAGGGAGAGTAATCACCACTTCTTGATCAAACTTTTGGGGCAATTTCTGTCAAATAAAACTTTGATGTGTCCTCATCCACCTCATTCATTGCATCTGGCACCATGTGACTTCTGGCTCTTGCCCATAGTCAAAATGATCAAGAAAGTTAAATATTTTGAATCAGTTAAGGACATGAAGGCAGTAAAGACAGTGCCACTAAAGACATGAAAGAGGACTTCCAGAACTGCTTCAAAAAGTAGCAAGAACATTGGGAAAAATGTGTCTGAAGCGAGGGGTATTTAAAGGGGATTAATGGCAATGTGACTTTAGTGTAATAATATTTTTTTTGAAAATTTAAACATTCACTGTGTTCTTTTTAAATTTATTTTTATTAGTATGTGTTTACAGTACATAATGTTTACATTTCTTGTGGGGAGTGGGTATGTGTGCATAACACATCCTAATTTTTTTCATCTCCTTACCCTTTCCTCTCCCTCCCTCTCACCTTTCTCCATTTCTTAGTCTGCTTCCCTTTTGCAAAATAACTATTTCTCTGTTTCTTATTTCTTTTATTTTATTCTTTAATTTCTTTATATTTTGGGTTTCTCCCCATATCCTTTGATTACATCTGATGATTTAAGTGTCAATAAGAGTAATGAATTCAATAAACTGAAACACAATAAATACATTATAATTCACAAAGTACATGTTGGTTTTCCAAATGTACACTAGTTACTTCAAATTTGTGAGGATTCCAGAGATTATGTGTAAATATATTGTTCAGACAGAGCTTGTTATTACATATTTGTAAGTAAATGAAAGAATTCCAGGTCATAGTTTAAATTTGCTATATGTTTCATAGCACAGAATAACTAGTTAATAGGAGAATACTTCTTTCTGTAGAAGTACTTCAGCTGATATGGGAAAAAGAAATAATAAAACTAGAATGTGACCATTTGATAGACCCATAATAAAATATGGACAGAGTCTATAAAACCATTGACTTAGAATGACATAGCACAATAGATAAATGACTATTTTGTGCCTCCTAATGGAAATATGTATAATCATCTATGAATCATTCTTTCTAAAATATCAAACATATTATTTTAAGCATCAATATATAATTATCAATTTAAATTCCAGATAGAGGAACTTATTAAATCTCACCACAGGAATCCAAGCGGCAAACTCCACATGGTGAGAAACTTTATACTGGACAATCTAGTCTCTTCAAATTAAACAAAATAAAATGGAGAGAAGAAAATCTACAAATTAAAAGAGACTTAAGAAGCATATCAAACAGCTCCCAGTGCAGAGGAGGCTTCCGGGTCAATGTGCCACAATTCCCAGCACAGAGTAGGCTTCTGGGTCAGTGTGCCACATCTCCCAGTGCAGAAGAGGCTTCCAGGTAGATGTGTCACAGCTCCCAGTGCAGAGAAGGCTTCCAGGTCAACATGCCACAGCTCCCAGTGCAGAAGCAGCTTCTGGGTAGGTGTGCCACAACTCCCAGGGCAGAAGAGGCATCTGGATAGGTGAGCCACAGCTCTCAGCTCAAAGGAGGCTTCTGGATCAACATCTTACAGTCCCCAGCACAGAGGAGGCTTCCAGGTAGGCGTGCCACAGGTCCCAGGGCAGAGGAGGCTTCTGGGTCAATGTGCCACAGCTCCCACCACAGAGGAGGATTCTGGGTCAATGTGCCATAGCTTCCAGTGCAGAGGAGGCTTCTGGGTCAATATGCCACAGCTCCCAGTGCAGAGGAGGCTTCCAGGTTAGTTTTCCACAGCTCCCAGCACAGAGGAGGCTTCTGGGTATGTGTGCCACAGCTCCCAGGTCAGAGGAGGCTTCCGGGTTAGTGTGGCACAGCTCCAAGTGCAGAAGAGGCTTGTGGGTAGTCAAGCCACAGCTGCCAGGTCAGAGGACACTTCTGGGTCAATGTGCCACAGCTCCCAGGTCAGAGGAGGCTTCCAGGTAGGTGTGCCACAGCTCCCAGTGCAGAGGAGGCTTCTGGATAAACATCTTACAGTCCCCAGCATAGAGGAGGCTTCCGGGTAGGTATGCCACAGCTCCTAGTGCAAAGAAGGATTCTGGGTCAAGGTGTCACAGCTCCCAGCACAGACAAGGCTTCTGGGTCAGTGTGCCACAGCTCTCAGTGCAGAGGAGGCTTCTGTGTAAGCATGCCACAGCTCCCAGGGCAAAAGAGGCTTCCAGGTAGGCATGCCACAGCTCCCAGTGCAGAGGAGGCTTCTGGGTAGGTGTGCCACAGCTCCCAGCCCAGAGAAGACTTATGGGTCAATGTGCCACAGCTCCCAGCACAGAGGAGGTGTCTGGGTCAATGTGCCACAGCTCCCAGAGCAAAGGAGGCTTCTGCATAGGTGTGGCACAGGTCCCAGGGCAAAAGAGCCTTCTGGGTAGGCATGCTACAACTCCAAATGAAGAGGAGGCTTCCGGATAGGTGTGCCACAACTCCTTGCTCAGAGGAGGCTTCTGAGTCAATGTGCCACAGCTCCTAGCACAGAGGAGGCTTCTGGGTCAGCATGCCACAAATCCCAGCATACCACCCCCACCAGCAAACAGGAGATGAGCGATGTGGGCACCAGCACTACTCCCTCCCAGTCAAAATGAGAAAAAACATAAACAAGCCTCAGAACCAGACTTCCACATCATCTACAGCAACACCAAAGGGAAACAAGATGGAACACTGTGATACTCAACCACCTGGATTCCCTTAACTAGCAATGAAAGAGGATCTGGAAAAATGAAATCAGAAGTAATTTCTCACGTAACAGCAGAGATTGTCCCCATAGTGCAAGACATGATTAATAAATCTAGAGAGGACACAGATAAAAAAATAGAGGAGCTTTGGAACATGATAGAATCCAAACATAGGAAACAAATGGAATCCATAAAACAGATGCAAAAAGATTTCCAGGAGGTTAAAAACTCCACTGAAAGCTTACAGAGCAGAATGAACCAATGTGAGGACAGAATTTCAGATATAGAAGATAAGATTACAATTAGTGACCAGGAAAAGAAAAAATTCTTATAAATAGTAAGGGACCACGAGAAATCAATCCAGCAGCTGCTAGATGATGCAAAGAAGAATAACATCAGACTGATCAGAGTCAATGAAGAAACAGGAGAGAGTGAAGATGACATAAAAATTTGTTTACAGAAGTGATGGCAGAAAACTTCTCAAGCAGGCTAAAAGAACTTGACCTACAGATAAGCGAGGCATATAGCCTTGATCAAAAAATATCTACACATAGGAATATAATTGTCAAGATTCCAGAAACCCAACAGAAGAACAAAGTTCTATAAGCAGTTAGAGAAAAGAAACAAATCACAAACAAAGGAAAGCCCATCAGATTCACAGCAGACTTCTCAATGGAAAACCTCAAGGCAAGAAGAGGTTGGAGTGACATGTTTCAAGTCCTAAAGGAAAACAACCTCCAACACAGATTGATGTACCCTGAAAAACTATCATTCAAAATTGATGGTGAAATAAGATACGTTGATGACAAAGATCACCTTAGGAACTTCATGAATACCAAATCAGCACTCCAAAAAATTTCAGACAAAATCCTAGGAAGAGAAACGAGGATCACAACCCGAAGAAGACCAGCAGAATGAATCCACCAGTAATGACAAGAAATTAAAAGCAAAGGGGGAGAATCCAACAAAAAGAAAATGTCATGACAGTGATAACACAATATGTATTATTTATAACCATCAATGTTAATGGTCTCAGTTCACCAATCAAAAGAAATAGACTGGCAGAATGGGTCAAGAAGTAAGATTCAACAATACTCTGCATACAAGAAACACACTTAATTCAAAAAGTAACTCATAGATTGAAAGTTAAAGGGTGCAAAACAATATTCCATGTGACAGGAACCCAAAAAAAAAAGCAGCAGTAGCTCTTTTCTTTGCAGACCAAGTGGATTTCAAACCCACACTAATTAAGAGAGACAAAGAAGGACACTACATCCTTGTAAAGGGAACAATCCAAGAGGAAGAGATGACAAGCATGAATATCTATGCACCAAACACTAGTGCATTCAACTACATGAAACAAATGCCATCAGACATGAAAAATCATTTACACACAAGTATAATAGTAGTAGAGGAGCTCAATATCCCATTGTTACAAATAGATAGATCAACTAGACAAAAAACAAATATTGAAATATTAGAACTCAATCAAACTCATGAACAAATGAATTTAACATGTTTACAGAGTGTTCCACCCCACAAAATCAGAATACACATTCCTTTCAGTTGGACATGGGTCATTCTCCAAATTAGACCACATGCTACCTCATAGACCATGTTTAGGTAAGTGCAAAGGACTTGAAGTTATTCCCTGTATATTATAGGACCACAGTGCAATGAAACTGGAGATCAATAGCAAAAGAAACTCAAAAAATTTCATAAACACATGGAAACTGCACAACACACTTCTGAATAAGCAATGGGTGACAGAACAAATTAAAGAAGAAATCAGACAGTTCCTTCAGTTAAATGACAATGACAATACAACATATAGGAATCTATGGGACACAATGAAAGTAGTCTTTCAAGGGAATTCATAGCAGTGAATACACATACTAGGAAATTAAAGTGAGCCCAATTAAACAACCTGATGCTGAACCTCAAGCTTCTAGAAAAAGAAGAGCAGGACAAACCCAAAGCTCATACAAGGAAAGAAATTATAAAGATCAGGGCAGAAATCAGTGCAATGGAGACTAGGAGAATGACACAAAAAATCAATGAAGC
>NW_004624778.1:1945927-1965144 GCF_000247695.1 Heterocephalus glaber
CAATAACAAATGCTGGCGGGGCTGTGGGGAAAGAGGAACCCTGCTCCACTGCTGGTGGGAGTGTAGACTGGTGCAACCACTGTGGAGATTAGTATGGAGACTCCTCAAAGAATTAGGACTGGAAGTCGCATTTGACCCTGCTATTCCACTGCTGGGGATCTTCCCCAAAGAATTAAAAAAATCATACCAGAGTGATATATGTGCACCCATGTCCGTAGCTGCATAATTCATGATAGATAAAACTTGGAAGCAGCCCAAATGCTCATCAACTGGAGATTGGATAAAGAAAATGTGCTTTTTTTTTTTTTTAATAAAATGGAGTATTACCCATCCATAAAGAACAAAAAACTAGAGACATTTATCGCTAAATGGATGCACATTGGGTCAATACTCTTAAGTGAAATAAATAGGACACACACTTGTAAATACCAAATAGTTTCTCTAGTGTGAGAAACTGAAAGTGTAAATGGGGATTAACAGGTATAATAGATCATGTGAAATAGTAAGAAAAGGTGCAAAGGGGAAGGGGAAGTGGGAGGGGTAGGGAAAAAGAAAGAAGGCAATGGGATTAATAGGAGAAAAAGAAAAAATGGTAACAAAGCCTTTGTAAATAGGGAGGGGTGGAGGTGTTGAAGGGAGGGCAGGGGAAGGGGAAAAAAGGAGAACCAAGAGAGATTATGTAAAGGTGCAAATTTCTGATGATGAATGTCATTATATTGTACACCTAAAATGTATCAATGAAATTAATTTAAAAATAAGTTAAATATCATATTACCAGATACTATAAGCTATGATATATTTTGAAATTAATTTTATTGGTGCATTTTTATATATATAATGATCAGATTCATCATAGTGAATTTGCATCTGTACATCTTATGTCTTAATCCTTTTTCCCCATTTTCCTGTCAATCCTTCTTCCCCTCTCCCTATACAAAACTTTGTTTCTATTGTTTTCCTTCCATTTAAAATTTTTTTTATTCTATTCTTTCCCTTCCCCCTCCCCTCTACTTTATTCTCCTTCCAGTTTGAGTATTTTCTTCCTACTTCCCCATATCTATCCTCCATTTTGCTCCTTATTTATTTCAGTTTCTCACACAAGAGAAACTGTGATATTTAAACATGTGTGTCCAATTTATTTCACTTAAAATTATGTTCTAAAGTTACATCCACTTACCTAAAAATGTCTTAAGTTCATCATTCTTTATGGCAAAGTGGTATTTCATTGTATATAAAAGCCATATTTTTTTTCCATTCATTGATTGATGGACAACTAGGCCGTTTGCAAGATTTAGCTATTACAAATTTTACTAGAAACATGGGTATGCACATATCACTATGGTATGATGCTTTTAAATCTTTTGGGAAGATACCTAGAAGGGGAATAATTGAGTAAAATGAAAACTTTAGTTCCATTGATTTCCATAGTGGTTGTACCAAGTGTCATGCTCACTAACAGTGGAGAAGGGTTCCTTTTTGCCCCACAGCCTCGGCAGTATTTGTTATTGGTTGATTTCTTGATAACAGCCATTCTTTCTGGAGTTGAGATGGAATCTCAGTGTTGTTCTAATTTGCATTTCCTGAATGACCAGTGCTGTTGAAGATAGAATAGGTAAAATTCTTGAAGACATAGGTATAGGCAAAGACTTTATGAACAAAACCTTGATCACAGCAGTTACATTACAAAAAATCAACAACTGGGATCACATCATATTAAAAAGGTTTTGCACAACAAAAGAAACCACCAACAGAGTGAAAAGACAACTCAGAGTGGGGAATATTTTACCAGCTGTTCCTCAGAGAAAAGACTAATATCTAGAATATACTGTACATAAAGAACTCATGAAAATCAGACCCCCCAAATTAAAGACCCAATCCAAAAATGGGCGTCTGAAATGAATAGACACTTCTCAGATGAAGAAGTACAAACAGCAAATAAGCATATGAAAGAATATTAGTTATGATATTAACTATTTTTTCATTTAATTTTCTGTTTAGTTCTTTGGTTTTGACTGTTTTGTTCTATCTCTTTTATGTTAGAAGTTTTCTCCAGTGTCCTCTGGCTTTTGGAAGGATTTCATACTTAGAACTAGGAATGAATGAGTGTAGTGCTGAACAGAAGTTCTCTGGAGAAGCCACGTGAAGAATCAGGATGCTGATTTTTCTACATTAGCTAACCAGAACATTGTGATTATGGAGATACAGAATGTTGCAAATGAAGAACCAAAGTTATCTGGAGCAATATTTAGTCCTTTTTGTAAAAATAGCCATTTACTATCAACTTTATATTTCAACTGACATCTTCATGATTAGTAGAAAAACTCTTGGAATGTACACTAAGCTTGACATTCTTCTATCCTCTAGCCATAAAGCAAAAAGGCTGAAAGATAACATGGGGAACCTAAGGAGAAATTTTCTCTTCTTGCTAGACCCAACCTCCCCGATGACCCCACCAATATATCTGGAAAATGTATTGATTTATGACTCCCTTTTTTTTCTCTGACTGTAAATGCTCATATCACTTCTTCCACAGTGGAACACATCATTCAGTGTAACATGAGTCCATGTTCTTGGGCCATGGTTACTCATTTTTGGCTCATAAAGGTTATTTTCATATTTTCTTTAGAGTTATGTTAACATTGTCAAGAATAGTGTGCCACTTTTTTCAACTCGCCCACTCAGTTCGGTGTTTAGTGTTTGTTTTCCTCTGACAGTGTTCTCTTTGGAGGAAGGGAAGAATACACAGGAAGAAGCAGTAGACATACGAATTTTAAGCAGCCATCTTAATTTCTTTTTGGTTAGAAAAGTAAAACACAAAACAACTGACTAAAATAATATCTTGGACTCTGCAATTCTGAATCCTGAAGACCACAGATTATTTAAAGAATGGCATAGTGAACAGAACAAAATGCTTTCTAGTTTTCCCAGATCTCCTCGGTGGCATTTGTCTCATTGTGTGTTTAACCTGTGATGGAGCCTGTTCTGCTATGTGACACCACACTTTCCCACTGCTCATCACTGTGACCCTCCTACTTTGCCTACAAATGATTGGGTAAACAGGAACTTTCCAAAGGGATCTCAGAGGCAAGAACGAGCCATTCTGTGGCAATGCATCTCAGAGGACATGGTCATTACAAACTCTTTCTGAATGCAGGTTTAATTTTTTCCTTTTAACTATATATCCACAGACTGCATTTTTGCTAGAGGATAATTTTAGAAAGTGAATTTAATAAAATTAATCCATAAAAGAGTACAAATGAGGTGTTCTTTTAGCCCAAGTCAGAGGGCTGAAAATCCTGATCAAGATGTGTTCTTAGAAATGAAAGATAGTCAGGTGCTTCACCTGCTTATAATAGGGCTAAAGAGAATACAAATAATTAAATATGATATTAACAGGGAGGAATTAAGAGAGTTTTAAGGAAAACTGAAGAGAATGTATTTGGCTTGAATAGAATATGCAAAAACTTTCAGGGAAACAGTGAAACTTCATGTCCTGAACAAATGTAAAATTATTCTAAAGAATGCACTGAAAATTATACAATGAGAAGTAATAGTGCCTTGAAGGGAAAATGAAGCAAAATGTATTCATTTTTCCCCTTCTATTTGTGACTTGATGCCATAAATTTGAGCCTATGTGAAAGAAAGCTTGAGTGTTTTCCAACAGTAGCTGCTCCAGTGTCAGCTTCTTCCCACCACTGTACTTCTAGATGCTCCCTGTGGCACTCTGTTCCCCTGAGGGAGGGATAAGAAGCTGGGACAAGAACTGGGGAAAGGAGCATGGCAGTGGAGCCTAAGAAAATGTATCTGTTTGTTATCTTCAAGAGCAAGTGATAAAAAAAAAATGAGAAAAACACCTTTCATCATAAGATTCCATCTGCTGGCCCTCCACTTTATTTTGAATAGAAATCTAAGATTTTGTATGGACAACTCCAAATAGATATTTAGAATCCATTAGAATGATAGAACTAATAATACAATTAATGATACAATTAAAATTATTTATTTATTTTTTGTTTGGTAGAAAGAAGTTTTGAGGGAGAAGCATTATGAAAATGGACATAAAAAAACTCAATAGTCTGATTATTCAATTCTTGTCTACCAGAGGCACTAACACTGTATTAGTCAATTTTCCTGTTGCTGGAAACAATTCCTGGCACCCACCACTGAAAGGAAAAGATGATTAATTTAGCTCAAGGTTTCGGGGGAGGCAGAACCTGGTCTGTGGCCGAAACATCCTGGCAGAATGGAATGGCAGAGCACAGCTGCTTCCTTCATTGCAGCTGGGAAGCAGAGCAGGGGAGCAGTGCCTCTTCCTCAAGAGATGAGGGAACAGAATAGACTCCAAAACCTCACGTCCAGGTCCCACCCAGACACAGCCAGAAGGGTGCTCCACCAATCCCACGGGCAGATACTGATGTCAGTCAAGCAGACACTCCACCCTAGCCTCCAATCGTCAGAGCAGCTAGAATTTGCTTTTTGGTCTTCATCAGTTCCTTTTACAAATCTTTTTTTCTGTTATCGAGGATGCTCCAGTCTTGTGCAGATTTTTGCCTTCTTTTGTAAAGAGAAAGCTCTGGTTTTCCAGACAGGAACTGATCTTCTGGAATTTCACCCGCTTGTCGTATCTTCTTAGTTGTACTGTTAATCTGTCCTGTTAGCTTAGGGAACAATGTGTAGCAGAGACAGTAGAGACGGAGAGCATTTTTTGTCTGCGTATTGATTTAGCGTCAGGTGGAAGTTCAATTGCATTTTGTTAGAAACTAGTATACATTCTACCTAAACTTTTTACAGGGAACCTATTTAAACTCAACCTACATGAAGAGGAAGAAGTTCCTTGACAGTGATATGATCACCCTTGCCGTGGCACAAGGAGGCAGTACCTCACCCTTCCGAAGGTATCTAAGCGCTGGAACAAATGAACTTCCGGTTTCTGAGTAGTATTCCGGGAGGGAATTTCGTGATGTAATATATCACAGATTCAGTTACCAGTGGAAAAAGGTAAGACTAAGTCAGGGAAATGACAAGAGACAGCTTTGGAAATATGACGAGACCTTTGCTGGCAGAAGGCAGAGAGACAAGGGAAGGGAAGGACACATGTGTGACAGGAGCAGGGAGGCACGAAACTACATGGCAAGTCGAGAGAAACTCAAGCGTTGTAAGGAGGCTGGAAAACAGAATGGAGGAGGAAGATGGCAAGAAGAGAGGCTAAGAAGGCAAAGGGAGGCAGATTATACAGTTCTCCTAAAATAGGCTGCTGGTACATTGAAACACTGTTTCCAACTGGCACCAATAGACACCTATAGATAGATATCTATACATCGCGTGTGTGATACAGAATTTAGCTCACAGATTAAAATAAGACTTAGCTTATGTATAAAATAGGCTAGAATATATTTTATTTTTGATTACATTTTATATTAATTAATAGTACCATAACATTATTAAATATTTTTACCACACCCTCTGCTTACCCATAGGAAGAGTATGGTGCCTGAGGCTCCACCACACCATTTTCCTTCTTTTCTTTTGAAGACAGCAACAACAAACACAAACTTTTTTTTTTTTTTTTTTTTTTAAGGAATTGTAAAGAAGGCAATGTTTTCCTGCAGGATCTTTCCTATTCTCAGTTTTCTTTTCTACCTCCAGGCCTGCTGCTCAGCACAAGCACATCTAACTGTTTCTGTTGTTAATTAAGATAGTACTCTGACAGAAAAAATTGTTGCCTAGTTGTTAAAATACATAAATTGTTTTGTGTCTGTATGTCAATGACTCTACCTGACTTGCATTAACAGTTACAATATGGAGCTGTGCACATAGAACAACCAAGATAAATGCACTCACTGATAAAATTTTAGGGCCAATGAAAGTCAATATTTACTGCAATTTCAGAGAGAACTGCCATTTACACTAGTAGAAATCTATATGTGCCAGAGACTACTTAAGTTGTTTAATAGTTTAGACTTCTTTAGTTTTACATAAAATAGTCTTCACGAATCTAAAGATTATAGGAGCAGTTCATAATGCAATGAATCATTACCGAATCACCAGTTTCAGTCACTTTTTACAATTGCTTCTTGCTTTCTTGTGGAAATTTATATGATTTGGCCACATCATGTGAAACCAAATAGGTCTCGATTGTGGACAGCTAGAACTAAGTAATATAATCTCTGCCTCTTTGAGACAGGGCTAGTGCTAGCAGGTCACACCAATGCTATACTTAATGTATTCATTAGTTTTTATCCATATGGCCAATGGATATATCCAAAATTGGTTGATCTAATTCCTCTCCAGAGACACCTAGTTTAGGACCAGAGCTCTATACTATACAGCTACTGCGAACTTTCTTTTCCCAGAACAAGATCCTGTCTCCCATCTCCCACCAGAATGGCAAAATCCTGCAATATACTAGGGAATTTCTAACATTATTGCCCCTCTTCTTTTGGATTACAAAGAGAATTTGTACCTGAGATGTCTCTCTTGACAGTTTATCAGATTGGACATCTTTATATTGATGATGGTTAAAAAGGGCCAGACAGACAGACGAACTAATAAATAAAACTCCACCCAAGGATTTTTATTTCTTCTCAATACCTTGTCTGGATGTACCTCTGAATGGGGTTCCTATCTTTGGTTCTATCCCACATCTTCCACTCAATCTTTTTTTCTCCCTAGATCCCATCAACCCACAGAGACCAACCTCTAAAACTAACACTAATCTCAAGAATCAGAAGGTTCAATTTTCAAATTGAAATATATTGTTTTGTTTATCTCTTCCCACAATTAATAATCACTTTCATTGCCAGGAAAATTCTTTTAACAGTTTCCAACTTTTCCCGTACTTTTCAATGATCTATTATTATTTTCCACAGGTTGTGCTGATGGGCACTTAGTGTTTGTTGTTAGCATATGTTGTCTTTAAGTGGTGTTTATTTTAGAGCATTTGTGTGTGTGTACGTGGTGGTATCCTTGGGCCTTTCTTGATTTTAAGCATCTAAAAGACAGTTTTATACTTTAATTGACATATCATTTGTGTGATGAACTCAATGTATGGGATTAGTATTCTTACCCTGGCTCAACCATTAACCATCTGTGTGTCTGTTAGAATTCCCCTTCATGTTTTTTGGAATAAATTTTTTTATATATACTTTCTCCCTCACTCAAACACTCTCAATTTTCCTTCAACATTAGAGCTTAGTATTTTCCTATAAGATTGCTTTCCCAAAACATCTTTGTGAACATCATCAAACTGGAAGGCTGAAATACCAACTTACAACGAGGATGGTTAAATATCAGACATTCTGTCATTTATGTGTTTCAGATCCTTTTAAGAGCATCTACTTTTCAAGAGCTGAGATTAGTTCCCCTCTTGCTCTCTTTGCTCCAGAAATATATTTTTAGCTTGGCTGAACTACGAAAAAGGTAACCCATGGGGTTTAGGCTGACTAATTAGCACAAAGTGAAGATGTTGGTGTGAATTTAAAAAAACAAGTTTCTCCTTGACTTCTTCTCATAATCTTCCTAAGAAAACTTTCAATCTCCCGAAATCTGGTATAAAAAAAAATGCCAACACCTGCTCTGGAACCCCCTGCACGGATTGTGCAGCTTTACTCCATGACAACTGTGAGAAAGAGTCTTGGAATGTATTAATTAAATCAAGAACTGTTTAATGCAATTTGACAGATTTCCAATATAAATCAGGCTCTGCTTCCATTTGTGGGGAAAAAAATCCCCAGCATAGAAACACACAGCTTACAGATAATCAGTGGGAGACTGAAGACTTTGCTGGGGCTCCAAATGAAATTGAGAGTTAATAGATCTGGTCTCCATCCAAAGCAAATCTATAATGAATTGGAAGAAAATAATTAGGAAAGTATTTGCTGGCAGAAGCAGAAACTTTCACTACATATAAAGGCAAAGCATCTGTAACCCTCATGGTTCACTCAACAGTTAAGCCTATGTACTTCTCATCTGCAGATTTCTAGGCTCTCAGCCAAACATCAAATCTGTTTGGTTTACACAAAATAAGATAATAAAACTGCTGGAGAAGTCACTGACCCATGACCTGGGATGAAGGAAGAATAGTAAATTTAAAAAATGGACTCCTTTCACACCAAAGTACAGTATACCTCAAGCATATACTAGATAGAATTATGGGATTGAATTGTCTCTCCTTGGTTAATTGGTGTATTCATCCTTTATTATTACTATAACAGAACATCTGCAGCAGACTAACCTTCAAAGAAAAGAGGTTTATTTAGCTGAGTTATGAAATGAAGGTCCAAAGAGCACAGCACCTCCTGGTCACATTATCATGGCAGATGGTGACAGAGGGTGTATACATGGAGGAAGAGATCATGCCGGCAAACCAGAAGGCAGAGAGACTGGAAGCCTAGCAGCCCCCTGGAGGTCACACTTCAGTGAGCTGAGCCCCTCCCAGTAGCACCCCTGCTTTCCTGTCTGCTTCCCTGTGGTGGGTACCAAGCCTCCCATACAGGGAACCTTTGGAGAACTCTCAAACCCATCCTAACCATAGCAGCTAACAGATATATTAACCTAGAAATTGAAAATTTAAAGTTCAAATTAATGAGATCAATTAAAGGTGAAAAATCAATAAAATAGGCATACCTTTTCTTAGCATCTTCTTGAAAGTTAAAGATATTTTGTTATAGTGATCCAGGCATACTCATGTTTATAGCAGCACAATTCACAATAGCTAAATATTGGAAGCAGCCTATATGCCCATCAACAGAAGAATGGATAAAAAGGATGTGGTATTTATATACAATGGAGTACTACTCTGCCATGAAGAAGGATAAACTCTAGCCATTTGTAGGAAAATGGATAGATCTTGGGATCATAGTGCTAAGTAGAATAAATCAAACACAGGAGGTTAAATACCACATGGTTTGCCTTATATGAGAAATACAAAGTATAAATAATTTAAAGAACAAAATAAAAGATGAATAATAAGAAACAGGAATCTATATTTTGTGCAGATAACAAAGGGATCTGGAGCTAAGAAAAATGGAAGAGAGGGGAGGAGAGGGGAAGTAAAAAGGATGAAGATATGACATATATATTTATCAATTCCTCACAATAAATGTATCTATTACGTATTGCAAACATATGCTAACAAAAAGGGAAAAAACCAAGACAGGTTAAGTTTGGAAGTGGACCTGCCAGCACAAAACCTGTCTCCAGTGGTACCTTTGCTTGACTGTGGCTGTCTATGGTCAAGGACATATTTGGTCCCAGTGTTTCATATCTTATGAATTTTTAATAGTAGCCAGAAGCCACAAGTTCTAAGTGAAAACACTCAAATTTTAAATATTGACTTAAATTTCATGTAGAGTGAAAGCTGTTTCTAAGTGAAAACTGTGGCTCTCTTGGCTGTGACTGTTCCATGCTCTGTGTCATAAACCCCCTCATGGTGGGAACACCAGAGTCATGTGGCTGATTCAAAAGGAACGTGTAGACTCGGGAGGGCTGGTTAAACAGTTTGCACTTTTAATTATTTGGATGTATATTGTCATATTTCCTCAGGAACTGTAAACCATTCATGTAGCCAAAACATGTTGAAAGTAACCACTCATACTCCAGACAATGTTAATATAATTAATAACATAATTAATATAATTGCACATGAATTTAGAACTTCATTCATTATCCTAAAAATAAAATAAGCCTAATATAGTCAACAATGATGTAGCTCATAAACATACAAGTGATTTTGTATATACAGAAAAGGGTTAACCATTTGTTGATAGCTCATATTGAAATTCTGTAAAGTTAATTACATTTATCACTCAAAAATCCAGTAAAGCTGGTAATTTAGAAATAAAGAAACACACACACTCACATACATATGCACATATACATAGTGTGATCAGAATATATAGTTAACAGTTACATTTTTTAAATTACGGTAAGGATATATTGCCATCAGTCCTCTGGAAACTGCTCCCTTTTGCTGCACACACACACTTATGCCATCCCACATGTCACTTTCGGAAGCAGTTCTGAAAGTCCTCTTTTGTGTTTTTACAAGATGTGATAAAAAAATGCAATGAGTGGTGCTGCCTAGTACCATCCAACAGAAGGGCAGCCTCATAAAAATATTACAGTGTGTCTTTGATTTGGCCCTGTGCAACTTCCAGCTCTTTCCCACAGTCAGTGTTACCATGAGAGGGAAACTGAAGCAGTTCAGGGAAGAGAGGCAGCCACAGCCACGCAACTAGAAACACTCATGAAAGAAGATTTGCAGAGCTGCTTCAGAAAGCACCAAGGATGATGGGATGAATGTGTTCAAAGCGGGATTCTTGGCAATGTGTCTTATACCCCAATACTTCTTTAAAAAGTTAAACATTCACCATATTTTTCTATCACCTCTCACAGCTGTATACATACACACACATTTTCATAGAGTACACTTAGGGATTTAAGTTCTCAAGTTTTCTTCAGTTTTCTCTTCTTGGTTTTGTGAGAATAAAATGAGGAGATGATTTTTGTTTAATAAAAGGGAAGAGGCAGTGCCACCCTTTCTTCTCATAGTGTCTCCTTGTAAACATAGTAACCTCCAAAAAGCCTGAACACCTGATTTCACAGTACAAGATCCTGGGTCCTTCTGATCTGTGGAGTTAGAAGAATAAATTTCTGAAATTAATTTTTGACTTTCTTGTGGGCTTTACAGGAGACACCAACAAGACACATTATTTATCTTCAGTCGAGATGAGATGTTTTCATTGTTTTTAATTTTCTTCTATACCCAGCCCAGTGTTTAGGGTGACTTTCGTGCTACCTTTATGCATATGTCTGAAAAGCCTGTCCAATAATAAATTGTGTTCATTCTTTTATATTGTTATGAATGAATCTCATTGTTCTTTTGGCAGTATTGTTCTACTTTCCCAATATTTGAGTAGGTATCATTTCAGTGCCTTTATAACAAATATAACAAATGTAACTTGTGTGAGTAACTGAAATCAGACTGTCAGACCCAATGGATATTATTTCAAATTATTATAATAATTTAAGGTAATAATTATAATCAATTTAACTTTGGGGTACACATTTATAACTTTCAAACATATTTTATAATATTTGTTATGATTTTATTAGCATATATGCATGTTTTATACATACATATATGATTTCATATATGATACATATTATTAGTATGTATATATGCATGTTTTTATTTTGAATTTATCTAAATATGCACTTGGTTTTCCAGGTTTTCTATTACAGAATATATTGTTGAAAGTTACTGGTGTGTTTTCCTGCAATGGTTCGTATTTATGCAATCCAAGGCAACATCATTATTGTTAAAAATCCCACATTTTCCCTGGCATGATTGCATCCTGCTGGGGCAGTAGCTGTTCATTTCCACCTGCCTTGTCTCCCACTTAAGTGTGCACCACCACTCCACAGAAGATACGATGGATGTGGACATGAGCCCCCTGAGGCCCCAGAACAATCTTTTCGGTTGTGAACTAAAGGCCGACAAAGATCATCACTTTAAGGGCAGGTGCAAAGGATGAATTGCACATTGTGGAAGCAGAGGCAATGGATTACGAAGGCAGTCAATTTAAGTAACACTAACAAATTTGAAAATGTCTGTACAGCCAACGGTTTCCCTTGGGGGCTTTGAAATTACACCACCTTGTTGTCTTAAGGTTGAAGTGTGGTTCAGGGACTGTGCATATTAGTGGACAGCACTTAGTAGCTGTGGAGAAGATGCAGAATCAGATGATGAGGAGGAAGAGGGTATAAAACCTTTAAGTATATTTGGAAAGCGATCTGCCCTGCAAGTGGTAACAAGATTCCACAGAAAAATGTAAAACTAGCTGCTGATGAAGATGATGATGATGAAGATGATGGTGACAATGATTTTGATGACAAGGAAGCTGAAGAGAAAGTGCCAGTGAAGAAATTGATACAAGATACTCCAGCCAAAAATGCACAAAAATCAAACCAGAATGGAAAAGACTCAAAACCATCAACACAAAGATCAAAAGATCAAGAATCCTTCAAAAAACAAGACTCCTAAAACATCCAAAGGACCTAGTTCTGTGGAAGACATTAAAGCAAAAATGAAAACAAGTATAGAAAAGGCACATTGAATAGTCCTGGGCACTACTGATAAATTTAAGCCCATAGATGGGGAGAAAGGAAAAGGAGAGACAAACAGTAGTCCATACTGAGTATCATCAACAATCCAGACTGAAGGCTTCTATTTTAATCTCAATCTCCTTTCCTGATTTGCCACTCAGACCCTCTTCCGGGCTGGAAGCAATCTTTTTCCTAAAGCACCTTTATTTTTCCTTTACTTTTTTTTTTTTTGGTACCGAGGATCGAACTCAGGACCTTGTGTTTGCACAGCAGGCACTGGAACCACCGAGCTAGATCTCCAGCCCTCCTTTACTTTTTTGACTGCTGTGATTCAGTGAACCTTATATAATGCTTTCTGTTGTGCATATGCCTCATCTCTTGTTTTAATTACCTTTGTATTTCTTAGCTGCTCAATAAATATTTGAATGAATCAAATACGGATGCATGTGACAATTTTAGAATGAAAAAAAAATTCCACATTTTGTCTCCTCCACGAAATCTCTCTTGGCCCGGGCAGATGACTGGAATTTTCAAAGCAGTGCCTAACACAGATGGACCCCGTGGATCACATAATGCAATTTTAATTGTATTGAGTGAAATAAATGCTTTGGGGCACTTCAAAGAAAAAAAATGTTTGGGTAGGCTTAAGATAAATGAAGAGATAAAAAAGAATTTTAGAAAGAATCATTATTGATTAAAAGAAGCCAACTTTGTATTTTTTATCCCTTTAGGGGCTCTCTGCTATCATCCTGAGATCACAGCCCTTTGGAATATACTCTCCCAGTGAATCTCACAGGCTTAATAGTGACAGCCGGAAACTTGTCAAAGCAGCAAGCGCTTCTGAATCCTATCTTACTGAGACACATTCTAAGCAGAAACATTCTTACTCTGGATAACATTTTTTTCCCATTTTGTTTTCACTTTCTTATGACCAAAAGTAAATATTCAGTCTCAGAATATAGTTCTCTGAGTCAGATACTTAACAATTCAGAAAAATAGTTTCTTAAAATGGAATTAATTAGAATTCATTCATACATGAGATTAATTTGCTGATCATATGTATCTTTCAAGAAATAATGCTCTTTGAAATTTAACATACGTGTATATTATCAATGAGATGAATGTACACTCCTTAGTGTTAGTAGGCAGTCAAAAAAACTATCAATTCAAATATAATGAGTATAATTAGTATAAAACAAGTTGAAATTCTAGAAACAAAGTACTGGAAACATATTAAAACAATGGGGAAGATTTTGTAATTAAAGATGAAATATAGACTGTCATATACTAATACCCTAACAAAGGAAATCTTAGGAAAAATTATAATTATGTACAATCTCATCACTGTCTTAAAATTATTTTTGCTGATGGTCTGATACCAGGATTCTTATTTCTTTTCTAAAAAAAAAAATCTTACGAGAAAAGGTGAACTACCCACTGATGAGGACTGTATGAAAACACTTCTTCAAGGCATAAATTACATGTTGCTTTTGGCTGTTTTTCTTCATTGATGGCAGAATGCTTTAGAAGAAAATATCATACTTAGTGACATATACATTTGGTCCTTTTAGAATACTATTACAGAAAAAATAACTATGTTGCTATTTTGGTTTATGAATCAAATATTTTTGGGTTTGCTCAACGTGAATTAGTCCCTCAAAGCCTTATCAACTTAAATCTTAATAAATTAGTCCTTTGACAAACTGAATCATAGGAATGTAAACTGGCAACAAAAGAGCAATGCACTAAAAATAGCCTTCCCCCACGACCATGCAACAATACCTATTATTTATAAACACAATTTTCTGGGCAGCCCTTTGGCTTTTTGTGAAATAAATAATCCACCTAATGCTTATAACAACTTTCTGAGTTCAGTACTAATCATAATTATTTCCACTTTGCACTTGAAGAAACTGAGGCTAATCAGTAGTTGAACAGAATCTGTACCAAAGTAGCCTGGTTCCATAGTCTTCCTGACACCTGAAATTCTATGTGCAACTCTCACTTTTTGCAAATATTTTCAACTTCATCTATTTATGTAAATCATGGGCCACTAAATAAAATGATAGTTCTCTATGTCTTAGTTACTTTTTTGTCACTGGGACAATATATCCAAGCACCTTCAACTTAAAGAAGAGATTTATTTTGGCTCATAGTTTTAGTCCATGCCAAATGGCTCCAAGGCAGAGACAGAGGGCAGAAGGGTGTGGAGGAGAAAAAGGCACTCAGCCGATGGCAGCCAGGAAGCAGAGAGGAAGGAGACGCTGGGAAGGGACATGAGCCCTTCCACGCCACCCCCCACCCAACCACCTCCAACCGGGCTTCACCTCCTAACTGCAGGCCAGCTGCAGTACTTCCATGAGCCTGTCACCTCCCACACCCAGGAGAATCTGGGGCCATTCCAGATTCAAACCATGACACTACTTTGTATAAAATTATTAAGCCTTCGTTTTTGGAAATGTTTTTCAATACAGAAGTTATTTGGAGAGACCACATATTAATCTTTATAGTTAGCACTTACTTTTCTTCTGAAAACTTTAAAATCTTTGTAGCACAACTAAATTTCTCTCTGATCATTCCTGGGAGATTTTTGAGGCTAGATATTGAAGGAAGATATCAGAAGTATTATTTCTTTTACTTCTTTTACATTTCAAATCTAACTTATATGATGATCTTATTGTATCCATCTTCAAAATATGTCCAAACTGAAATATTTGTCACCATTTCCACTGCTATCCCCAGTCCAAACCTCCATCATCTTTCACCTCAAGCCCACAAATCCCCTACCTGGTCACTGGTCCTGCCCAGTGTTCACAGAGTACCCTCAACATGACAGATATTGGCATCTTCACCCCTCAGCCAGATGGTGCTTGTTCCCTTGTCTGAAAACCCACCAGCTGCTCACAAGAGTTGTCTATCCAGAGATTTACTAGATGTTCTCTTCCAGACATGACTGCTTAGCACCATCCTCTCTGCTGGGTTCTGATCACACCACACAGGATGGCTACACCACTGCCTGGTGACCCTTGGGACACTGTGCCTCTTATCGGGATAGTTCTGCCAAATATGTGCAAAACTACCAGATTTCTTCACATTCTTCCTTGAATTAGACTTACCCTGACCACTCTTTGGAAATTTGTCTCCAGCCCAGCCCTGGTCACCAGCACTGCGAATTTCCTTCCCTTCATCAACACTTTCCCCATAACAGTTATTGTCTTCTCTGTTCATTATGCATATCAATTGTTGTCTTCCTCATCCTCCTCAAATTAGAATATAAACTCCATTAGAGCTAGAATCTTGTCCTTTGTAACGATTTTGATGTCCTAGAACCTTGGAACAGATCCTGGCACAAAATAGGTGATAAATCAACTTGTTGAATGAATAAGTGACACTGATATAAAAGTAGTAATATTTGACTAATGTTTACTAGTTTCTGGAAGAGGTCCTGGTCCTGTTTACTAGTTCCTGGAAGAATATTTTTTGACATACATGCTGCAGAACAGCCTTATTCTGAACCAAGGCTTTCCTCTGATTTGCTCCAAAGATCTTAGCAAGGACTATGCCACAGTATGAATGTTTGTGCCCTCCGCATATTCATAAGCTGAAATCTGACCTCCAAGGTGGTGGCATTAGATGTGGGCTTGGGAGGTGAATAAGGCCTCAAAACTCAGCTCCTGTAAATGAGATTTGGGCCACCTAAGCCCTAGAGAGAGGCTGCTTGGTCCACCATATGAGGTTACTGCAAGAGGACGCCATTGGTGAGCCATGCCAGGGCTCCGCACTGGTCGTGGAACCTGCCAAAACCTGATCTTGGATTCCTGCCTCCAGAACTGTTAGAAATAAATTTCCGTTGTTTATGTGCTTCCCAGCATAATGATATTTTGATATTTTCCTCTTTCTCTGAAAATACCAGCTGGAAAATAGCCTTGAAAGCTAGAGATAAAAAATGCAGCCTATCCTTGCCTTACCTGCCTTACAGAGTAGCCACAGAGCAAAAGAACAGTGACAGCAGGTAAGACAAGGATAGGCTGATTGGGGCTGGCATTTCTGAGCTCTAGTTTACAAGGCTGATTATTTTCCAGCTGGATCTTATTTTTGGGGATGCCTAGCAGCAGCCAGAACAAGGTAAGCTAGACTGCTTTATCCTCTGTCTGCTGGCATAAAGAAGTAGGTACAAAATAAAAAGAATATTTGTGCCATTGTACAAGTAAACAATGCTGTGCGTAGCAGATGTAAATTAAACCTTTGATCTGATTTTTCAGTGAAGTTATGAATTAGAGAAATAATAACAATAGTGTTATTACTTTGAAACCCTTTTTCACTTTATCAACTACTTTCATATATGTTATCTAATTTATCATAGTAACTGTGAGAATGTTACAAACATTAGCACTCTTATTTTATGGATAAAAAAACACAGTTCTAAAACATTTAAATTACTTTTCTAGGGCCACACAACTGCACAGCTAGAATTCAAAATCAGTGTTCTTTCCACCATACTAATCACACAAAAACTCTTCAAAACTCTTGAAAATTATTGTGAAACATAACTGTGTATCCTACTAAGACTATTAGGTACAATATGAAGGGAGCTGGATTGACTTTAATGTTTTTGTTTTCTTTTGTTTTGAGACAAGGTCTCAGTATGTAGTTCAAGCTGGCCTCAAACTTGTGAAGATCCTCTTGCCTCAGCCTCCTGAGTGCTGGGATTGCAGGTGTGCTCCACCATACCCAGCAGGTATGACTTTAAAAGTCCAAAGGATATCTATTAAAACATCATTGGACTAGGGATTTAGCTCAGTGGTGCTGCCTCCTGCCTCAAAAGTGCAATGTCTCAAGTTTGATCCCCGATACCAAAAAAAAAAAAATCATTACTGTAAGAATGTACCCAGGGAAGTAAAGACATATCCACAAAGAGAAAACCAGAGTAGCTGAGGTGTTTTCTCAATAGTGTTAGAAATGACAGCCACAGGGCTGGTGCATGTGGTCTGTGGAAGTGAGGGTGTAATTGCTGTGTGTATCAGGATGTTTGGTGCTGTCTAAGGAAGTACTGACTAAGAACATTCCAAGTTTGTCATTCTGACTATTTGCCAGGTGCAATTAGGGAAAGGAAGCTCTGTTTCTTATTTGCATTTATAAACAGCACAGGACTCCAGAGAAGCTGAGTTTTCTGCTGAGTTGATACATTAGAAAATGTAGGACAGAATCCTTGTTCTCTGCTAAAAATCTGTTTCTTCATAATATTGGATGAATTTATAATTTTTACTTTACATCTAAGATCTCCCTGCACCTGCATGTTGTTACCCACAGATCTTCACCGATACCTAAGACTTCTGACCTCACAAGCAAACCTGGGTAAGAAATGAACACTGGCATCATAAAAGAAGGAAGAATATATTGATGATCGAGAGACACTGACATCATACTCTTGCATGTGTGCTATACCTTTTGTACCCATCAGAGCAGCTGTTGGTTACAAAAAAGCCATATAACTTTCTGTTTGTTTATTAACATTTAATATAATAAATACTGCTACTGAAGGACTTTTCTATGCTCTTTCATCATATTTCAAGAACCATTAAAAACTCTTTTCCCTTTTTTACACTATGTTTTATGCATTCATTTGCTACAGTCAAATAAACCATTAGAAGTTAACTGTTTATGAGGTTAGTTTGTTTTTAAGTGAGAACAAATGCTGAATGCTTTCACTCTTTTCTCTTTTTCCCCCAAGGACAGCATCTCCAACTTTCATGCCAGCCCACTTCTACCACAGAGAGAAGCAGGAAACTTGAGGTTCTGAAGCAGTCCTTCCATCCACCAGGCTTAGGCGGCAGCTTGCAAGCACAGCCGCTCGGGAGTCCCTCAATGGCTCCTCATCCTTCTCGTCTCTTAGGATAACACAAAATAGGTTAGAATGTACAAGCTGCTTTCCCAAAGTGGACTTCCCTTAAGGCTGTTCATCTCTGGCTCAAAGTATAGGTTGGCACCATGACTCATTTTAATATGTGGTCCGACAAACCCTTGAAACATGCACTGCATGATTTTAAAAATATCACAGGCAACCTACTTTGCTGATTCCATCAGGAAAATAGTGGGCCATTCAGGGAGCCTACAGAATTCTAAGTTTCTTCAGTACTGTATTATTTCTAGTATGAAAGATCACACTTCTCTACTTTAGAGCTTCTCATAAGAAGTAGGGCGTAGAAAATTTAGAATGATATTTTTGGGTATGTGACCCCCAACATCTCTATAATTTTGTGTTTTTAAAGAAGGCTCAGAGCCCCCCCTTGTGATGACTAGAATTACACTGTCTAAAACAGAAGTTCCTAGCCCAGGACTTCAGAACACCCGAGAGAGTCTTCACATGGGCTTCTGGGGTTTCATTTTTCCCTTATGTATGTTCAGAGATAATAACTTTAATTGAAATTTCAAAAGAGACTTTGACTCTAAAAATGTTAAAAGCACTGTCTGAAACCTATGTTTCTCACTCTAGACAATTAGAAATGAGAGAAGAACCACCACTCCCTGCCCAGAGGAAGGGGCTTCCAGGCCGCCATTCCACAGCTTCCAGCCCAGAGATAGGGGCTTCCTGGATGCTGATTCACCACTCCCAGCCAAGAGGTAGGGGCTTCCAGGCCACCTTTCGACCTCTCCCAGAGAAGAGGAGGTGAGCTGTGTAGGTGCCAACAGCACCTCCCCCATTGAAATGAGAAGATACATAAACAAGTATCAAAACCAGACTTCCAGATCACTTACAGCAACCCCAAAGGGAAAGGAAATGGAATACTGTGATACTCAACCACCTGAATTCCCTTAACTAGCAATGAAAGAGGATCTGGAAAAATGAAATCAGAAATAATTTCTGAGATAACAGCAGAGATTGTGCCCATAGTGAAAGACATGAGTAATAAATCTAGAGAGGACACAGATAGAAAAATAGAGGAGCTTAGGAACATGATGGAATCGCAACATAGGAAACAAATGGAATCCATAAAACAGATGCAAACAGATTTCAAGGAGATTAAAAACTTCATTGAAAGTCTATACAGCAGAATGAGCCAGTGTGAGGACACAATTTCAGATATAGAAGATAAGATTGCAATTAGTGA
>NW_004624778.1:1974364-1995259 GCF_000247695.1 Heterocephalus glaber
ATCTGTTTTATGGATTCCATTTGTTTCCTATGTTGGGATTCCATCATGTTCCTCAGATCCTCTATTTTTTAATCTGTGTCCTCTCTAGATTTATTAATCATGTCTTGCACCATGAGCACAACCTTTGGTGTTATCTGAGTAATTATTTCTGATTTCATTTTTCCCAGATCCTCTTTTGTTGCCAGTTCAGAGAGTCCAGGTGGTAGGTGGTTGAGTATCAGATTGTTCCATCTCGTTTCCCTTTGGGGTTTCTGTAGGTGATCCAGAAGTCTGTTTTTGAGACTTGTTAACGTGTCTTCTCATTTCCATGGGGGGGGGTGCTTCTGGCACCCACGCAGCTCACCTTCTCTGCCCTAGGAGCTTGGGATGGCGGTGGGGGAGCTTCCTTCCGGGTGCTGGGACCAGCTCACCTTCTCTGCCCCTCTGGACCTTAGTTTTAATCCTAATGAAAACAATGACTAAAAAATGAAAAATACTTTCGTGTGTTTAAAAATGTAAGATTTGAATAAGGATCTAAAAAAGGAGTGATTAGACAAGTATACATCTGGAGAGAAGGCTAAATTTGTCTGGTGTGTGCATATTTATGTGTTATACTCTGAGTAACTACTTTAAAGACCCAGTGTTACAATTATCGTTATTATCTTATTATTTGATTATGAAATTTTGCTTTATTTTTTCATAAAATAAAAAAGAAGGTGAATGGGGCTGGAGCTTGTTGAGCCAGGAGTAGCTGGAGATGATGAGAGATCAGGTAGGTCTAGACAGACCATTATGAGGACTGAATGCAACAGAACACTGAACACGGAAAAGACAGATCTCATTTCAATTTTAGAAAAATCACTAGAGAGCAGATAGATGAGATGGAACTGGCGGAAATGCTCAGAGTAGAGTAATGAGTGCTCCTTATAAGCCCATCCATCCAGGCAAGATGCGTGGTGGCCTGGACCAAGGTGATGATCATGGATAATACAGAAACAGGGTCTAGAGGTATCTTCTTGGTAGAGAAAATAAAATTTTTTTAATAGATGTGGATTTGGAGAAGAAAACAATCAAAGATAGCTCTGGGTATTTTTATCTGCTCACCTGGAAGGATGGAGATGTCATACACACACACACACACACACACACACACATATGTACACACACACACTATGTGTGTTTGTGTATTTGTCAGCTTTCCATCATTGTAACAATATCTGAGATAAGCAACTTATAAAGCAAAAAAACCTCTCACTTTTGAAGGTTTCAGCCCATAACTGGTGGGCTCCCTTGCTCTAGGCCTGTGATGAGGCACCACATTATGGCAGTAGGGCATGACCCCTCCTGACATGAGCTAGGGACAAAAGGAGCAAGAGCTGGGGGCTAGGGTCCCACAGCCAGTTTTAATGACCTAAAGACCTTCTCCTAGGGCCAACCTCTTAGTTTCCCAACCTCAGAATAGCAGCACACTGGGAACCAAATATTTAACACCTGGGCCCATTCATATTGTCTATTTATTACTTACTCTACACTCTTAGGGCTATTGAGAGGACAGTTCAATGATTTACCATTTGTATCCATTCTGAACAATGTTTGGCATATCACAAAAACCTAGTAAGTATCAGACATTTCCTTTTATGTTGGCCTGACCATACATGTGTCTTAAAGGCCATGTTCATTAGTTTCTTTTGGGCAATTGACTTGTTCATAGCTTCTGGGGGAGAGGAAAGCCACCATATGACCTACAAATTCAGCCTGCTGCATGGAAAAAGAAACTATAACTTTTCTGTAGTAGCTTTATTTCATGGCAAGTCTCCTGGAAAGAGCAAAGTCTCAGCTCAGAGGAAATGCAGGTACCTAATAGAAAAGAGCTCATAGGCTGCTTCAGGTAAGAAAACAGCACTGCTGCCATCATCACAAAGGATAAGGAAAGAACATAGGGTTGCACACTTCAGAACAAAGGCCCTGACATGAGCCAAAAGATTAAACTGGAGCTGGAGCAAATCTTGTAGCTTTTAACTCACAGGAAATTGAGAGTGACATGACAGAAAAAATTATTTTGAGGATCCAAATAACCTGATAAAATTGTCAACTCACAATCACAGACCACTAACATGGCCACTTGGGCTCTCACATTTATTTTTGGAATACCCATATTTGTATTTAACCTACAGTTATGTTATTTAGGTCAGATTAAGCCGTGCTATTTTTCCCACCCCTAGATACAGGAAGAAGTTTTAAAATCTTCCACAAGAATACTGTGAAAAATTTGAAAAAGTGATATAATATTTGGAAATTTCACATATGGTTTCAGGTAGGTAAACCTACCTTGAAACTAGCAGACAGGATCAGGAGCAGACTAGAAGGTTTTAATGCAAGTAGCTAAATCAAAGCTAGTATGTCCTTTCTTTATATTATTATTAATCCACAAGTAGGGAGTTAACCTCAATTTGATAAATATGAAAATGAAGCTTATAAATCAATAACCAGCTAAAATTCAGCCTGCAATACAAATAAAACAGATTACTAAGTCACAGAAAAAATTCTAAATACTCCTGTTTCCAAGTGATAGATGTAGCAGACATCCCTCCTAAGCAGTTTCTCCGGAATATACATCAGACTTGAAATCACACTTTTGACATTTCAGCCTCACAACAGGGGGTAAATAAAAACTTGAACTACCTGTATAATAGATTTTTGCTTGGGTAATTAAAGATAACAGCTGGAGTTTCAACTTGTATTGACATGTTTAAGAAGAGAAAGAAAAATGACCCTTGACCAACATGCTGGAATCTCAGTAGGGGTAAAGTGGTTTTCCAAAAGTATGATGATTAATCTGATCTCAGAAGAGCTCTTAATACTCTTCCTTCTCTGTGGGATTGATAATTTTGTGTTTCAAAATATTAAACTATGACAATTTACAAGTATCATGGTCTTATAATGTGTATGACAATTAGAATTTATCTTTAAAAAGTTCTATGTCCAAAGTATTCAGAGTTTTAAATATTAATATGAATGACTCCAAGCTCAAGACATTTTTGTACATTTGTCTCACAGCTGTGAATTTTTTTTCCAGCAGCCATAGGAAAATAGGAAAGAAAACATTATTGTTAACAAGAGAATTTTCCTTTCTTTCTTTCTTTCTTTCTTTCTTTCTTTCTTTCTTTCTTTCTTTCTGTCTTTTTTTCTTTCTTTTTCTTGTGTCAATTCATTTTGGCATCTACATTACAGTTTTATTTATGTAACTAGTCAGACAGTAAAGTATGTCAGAATGTCAACCTAATTAATTCAAATCTATGGATGGAATAGTGACACTACTTGCTCTGCCTTTTATGTCATTGTACTGTGAAGCTTAAGTGGATTTGCATTGCTGTAAATCAAAAGCAGCCTATCGGCCACCTCATTTTAATTATAGCTCTTTGGGACTATTTTGATGCCAGAAAAGATCCTGCACTTGCTTTATGAGGAACGTAATTAAAGTTGTCAGTCTACAAATATCAAAGTGCAGGAGAGCAGAAGATAATTCTTCACTTTAGGTTTCTATTTAATTAAGGTATAAAAAGGGTTACATGCAGATGAAGTATATACAAAGGTCTGATTTGCAAAATGCTAGAGACTCTTTAAGATGGAAATGAGTAAATAAATATAAGTGACTATCTTAGAATTTCTTAACAAATGGAGAAAAACATTTAGAAAAATAGAAACAATGAAATGGAGCGTATGCTAATATACTCATGAGTGAATACTCCTTTGATTTTCTAAGCCAACATCATTGCCAGAGAAACATATTTATAATTGATAAAAACCTTTTATATTACTTTCTTCTGCCATTACAATTCCTTTGCCTCTAATATTACCCATAATTATTATACTTCCATAAGATTTTGACAAGAGTTATGAAAGTAAGAACTTTGAATATCATGGTAGCGAGAGAATTGAAATAATTTTTGTTTCTTTTGGCTTATTTTAAAGAGCACAAAGAAATTTAAATATCCTTGAATGAGGAGAGAAAATGGAAAATTTTAAATTATATTCACAAGAGTATCAATATTTAAATTGAAATGACAAGTAAAGGGAATCATGAAATATTGTCATTCATCTAACATAAATTAACAACTATTATTCAGTTTTTAGATGCACCAAACACAGATGAGTTAGGTAAGGTCCTTGTCCTTAAGAAAGTCAATTTTTGAGGTGATATAAGTTCTATACAGGAGCAAGAATTAAAAGTTGAGTGACTTGCTTTTAAAGTAATTTTTTATTCTCATTAATGCTGACCCTACAAATCCAACTTTCCAATTGCTGCTGTCCCACCAAGAGAAAAAGTCGAGGGGTACACTTAAGAAAAATGACTTAGAATCCAGAAAAGCAAGAGTAAGAAAATCTAGACTTTCTTTAACACATGGGAATTGGTATTATATTTTAAATAGGTCAAGGATTCTTAATAAACACTTTTGAGTCTTATTAAAATACTTCTCCTAATCCAAAGAACCTTTAAATAAATTGACTTTTCTTCACCATATGTTCCCCCCAAAATGATGCTGGAATCTGATTCAATAAAGCTACATGGTGAAGGTTTAAATTTATACATAACTTACTGTTACCAGAAAAAAATGACACAGATAAATGGCATTGGGACAGTAACAACACTCATTGCAGGCCAGAAAGCACTTTGGAGATACTCCAGCTATAGGAAACTGATCTTAAGAAAGTCAAGGTTATTAGCCTTCATGGTGCCCTTGTGAGTTACAAATATAATGCTATCTTTTGAAGTTCTTTATTGAATCTAAGAAGCCAAATTTAAGCTTATAATTTCTATTTTCAATACTATTGCATCTTCTAAGGAATTTAGCTGTTCACCACCCCTCATATCCATCTAGGTCAATACTGACTATCTCATACATTGATCTGCTTAATGACTTTTAAGAACCTAAGTCAAGCAGAATTTTCAGCCTAGTTCTGGTCTTACTTCTAGCTGGTATTAAAATGTCACTTAGTTGTTATGCTTTCCATGTAAGCCATGTTTACTGACTGCTAAAAAAATAAACAAATCCTCATTTATGCACATACATATATCTTAGGTATCTTCCTCTATTAGGAAATTCGACAAGACATCTCATTAGACAGGTTGACAGACCCAACAGTTAGATGTGAGAACAGAATACCTGCCTTGTCTCCAGAATGCAGGAAATATTATTATTACCCAGTGTTTTCATATTGGTTTTGAAAAAATGTAAACCAACAAGATTAAGTCCTGTGGAGACAGATCTGGGATTCTAGCAGGGCATTTTCCTTAAGAAGCAGAACAATGAAAAGGAAATGCATTAAGGAAAATCTACTTATACTACTACCACTGCCAATGGCAACCAACTGTCATTGAGTACTTTCTAATTTCTAAGCATTAATTTAATCCTTACAATAACCATAATGGCCAATATTGTCATTATTTTCACTCTTGAGATGTACCAGCTAAGGTATGGAAAAGAGCATAGCTTCCTCGGAGCAGATTAATGAAGCCACTGGATAACAGAGCTATGATTTCAAGAAGCTGGGTCCATTCTTAACCTGATTTTGTTAGAATATTTTATGCTCGTCCTTATTTTGGCCTCAAGTATAACAAGTATCTATTTGGTCTATGAACAACTGAAAAAGAAGGAACCGAGCTGTTGTTCATAATTTCTCTGTGTAGGAATAGCTGGCACCTCACACACGTCAAGTAAGCCATGTGGATTGCTCACCTCTGGGCTCCAAGGATATTGGGCAGAGCTATACATTCCAGTGTATGGGGTTCTCTGCTGGTGCCAGAGTCAAGGCGGTGAAGATACACTTCTCTTCTTCAATTGTTCAGGAAGAGCAGCTCTCTCCTGAAATTGGGACATGAACTTGGCTTTACTGATCATTAACTGATCATCATTGCTGGGCTGAGTCCTCCTTTGGTATTGAGATAGGGAGGCGAGACTGTGTGTGATGGATCTGTGAGAACTAGATATTTTTAAAAAGTAAATTACTACATCTTAACATTTACACTCCAATTTCTAAGGTCAGTGATACCAATACAATAGTTTCTGCAGTTCTGGAAATGCAATCATGATGCCTGACTTGCTTAACCTCATCCAGTTAATTGGTATCAGACCTTCAATTATATATCAAACAACTGGCAATTCTAAGTCAGTGCTCTTTAAAAACACAAAGTAAGACATATACTTGGGTTGAGATTAAATATGGTACATATAAGAAAAAGAGAATATTCAAAGAGGAAATGATGGTTTAAGAAAACTTCCATGTTTACTAAACTGAGTATTGCAATGTGAAATAATTATGAATTGTAAGAAGAACAGGGAGAACAGTAGAGGTAGTGTCTTAGTTTATTTTGTGCTGCTACAAGAAAATACATGAGACTAGATAATTTGTAAAGAACAGAACATTTCTTACAGTTCTTGCTGCTGGGCAATTCAAGATCAGAGCTCTGGCATCTGGTGAGGGACTTCTTGTTGCATTCTCATGTAGCAGAAAGGCAAGAAAGTAAGCTAAGTGAATGCTGCACCAGTCTTCTTTATTATGGGCTTTAATTCCGTTCCTGAAGTAGAAGTTTTGATAACCACATAACCACATAAGGCCCCACCTCTTAGCATCACCACAGCAAAAACACCTGCATGTTGGAGGGGACTCAAACCTCAGTGGTTGGTAAGGATCTACATGTATTAAAAAGGGGCAGGACTGACAACATATCTGTAATTGCAAATCAAAAGCTATGACAAGTTAGAGTGCAACTGTTACGCTGGGGAAAATGAAATAGAAGACAAAATAGATATGATGGGAATTAGTGAGAGTGTGGAATGCCTGCTCAGTGCCTGTCTTTACTAAGTTGTTTTGCTGTTGTTGTTGTTTGCTTGCATCTTAAAAATGCATTTACATTTAATATTTCCTCTACTCAATGAGGGAGCTCTGATTATTACATTTATTTTATAAAAGCAGAAACTAATGCAAGTAGGTCTAAAATTTAGATCTAGACTAATTTCCCTTAATCATTATAGCATGATGACTGTTAAACCAGAGTTTTGATAGACAAAAGGGATTTGCTTTTTGAAGAGGTTCTTCATACTCAATGGAACTGACTAAAAGACTACATGAAAGTTCCATCATAAACATGTAAACTACCTCCATAGCAATTGTTTTAGTCCTAATACGAGGGTTAGAAGCTTTCAACTCTCAGTGAAGTATAGAAAATCTCAGAATTTTAGCGGTTTTACATTTTGAGGTCACTTCAAAAAGAGTTAACGTATTTAGCTACAAGAAAATCACATCATAAATTGATGAGAAATCATTTCCAGGAAGCAACATCATAAATGTTTAAGCAGCAGTAAATCATGCCTCAATAGTTGTGCTTTCCACATTTCTCTATTTGAGCAGTGCCAATTAAACAGCACCTTGCAACCCAAAGGCTGGAATTGGTCCTATTAAATCTTGAGATTTAAACCCAAATATATTTTTTTCACCACAGGCTTATGGGAAAATTGTAGTTTTTATGAAAAGAATATTGCAAAAAATTAAGCTTCAGAATTAAACTGAGTTTGAATTTTGGCTGTGAAACAAGTAGATGTACCTTAATCAGTTCTGTACCTTAATCAGTTTTATTCTGTAATAGTACATTATTTACTACATACTTCATTGTGGTAGGTACAAATTAAGTGAAATAATAAACATGATTATATCAAACTTGGAAAATAGTAAGTATGAATAAATTGTGGCTATTATTATTGGACAAATTAATCTAAACCACAAAAGAAATTAGTCCCAAGAAATATGCTTCAGCAGATGGCAGCCTCTAGGCATGTATAGTACAGAAGCAGTCTAGAAAGTTCATTCTCCTTAACCTAATATGAATATCAGGAGCTTGTTTGTTATAGTGTAGGAGAGAGAGCATGAGTTATGTAATCTTACTGTTACATTTTGATCTTAAATCCCACCTCCTCCCTCAAAGTCTCATGTGTTCAAAGCTTGGTCCCCAGCCTATGGTGCTATGGGGAAGTGATAGAGTCTTTAGGAGATATGAACCAGTGGAAGAAAGTTAGGTTATGGGTAGAATTTCTCAAAGGAAGATACTGGGATCTTTTGAGATGGGTGAAACTTATAGACTTTAGACTAGGCAAAGCAATCTTAAAATAATTGAATTAAATGTTAGAGTTTTCCTCTGTTTTCACCAGAAAGAGCCCTCTCTGGGAGGTTGCGAACATGACTTTTAAAATGTAACTTCAAATTGGAAAAAAATAAAGCATCACATGATTCTGAATATCTTGCTTGACATGTTTTGTTTTCTAGAAAAAAAATCAATGAACCACTAACATTTTTTAAATTAGGCAAAAATTTCATTTCAAATAGTTTTAATGAAAGGAATGCTATTTTACTACTGTTAGTTATTTTTTGAATCAGAAATGTTTGTACTAATGTAGAATAAAGCAAACAATATCAGAACACATAACTATCAGATGTTTAGGAAGGGGTTGGAAAAAGCATCAAGACGTGTTATGTACATGTATCACTTTCCCAAGAGGAATGTAATCATTATGTACTGCAAAAATGTACTGAAAAATAAAAATCAGAACAAAATATAGATAATATGAAAATTAAACAGAAAGCACCCAAAATATAGAATTCAAGCAGTAAGTGCCGTGTGAATCATCTCAGAGCTGAAATGCACTCTTTCTCTTTGGACACTGTTTTCTCCGATATTCACTGGGGATAGAAATGTTAGCCCTGTTTGGTTTACAGAGTTGTCAGAAAAAAGGTAATAGGAAATTATTTATAATGATATTCACATGCAATGTGAGCTTAATATGCCCACTCTCAAATATCAATGAAGAAAAACCACGTCAAATTTTATGGACCATCACTTATCTGACGTCAAATCTCACCGTTCCAGGTACTTACTCTATGTGATGAACAGGAATGTCAATATTTTATTGTAATTATTTGCCACCATCACTCCTGAGAATTTCTAGTGTATCAATGCATGTAATAAAGTGTTCTCCATTCTCCATCAGTTTAAGAAGCGAGGGTAAGGGTGCTAACTGGCAAGAAATGGCTGGCAGGAAGTGTGGCTGGAAGGACAGGGTGAGTGGCATAGTGGTCTCTGTATCATCAGAAGTGCAACCTCATGGCTCTTAGTGTCTGTTTCTCCTGTTGTCCTTGGTTTCTTTGCTGCCCATCCACTCCCATTTCATCAACCTTAGCCAGTGCTCTTTATTACTGTTCTGCTAATTTTCCAGAATCTCTGGGTTCATCAGTCTAGGGTTTCCTTCTGGTGAGTTAGTTTTTATGTATCCCAATACAATTCTGCAGCTCCAGCCTATGTTAATCTGAATCATTCCCTAATCCCAGCCCCCTTCTCCTTTCCTAAGTCACAGGCTTCCTACAGAAACTTATCTGGGGAAGGGTACAGAGCACAGCTGACCTGAATGATCAAGAAAAGCCTAGAGACTCACATTCTAAAACTGTGTTTCCTCCACCTCCATGTCTTCCTGACCTACTTCACTAAACTCTTGCTCATTCAGATTGATAACTAATCATTATTTATCTTTGGGGGTTTTAAAGATCAAACCCAGGGCCATGTACAAGCTAAGCATGTGTTCTACCACTGAGCTAGATCCCTAGCTCCCAGAGTGATTATTATTGTTCTTTTGGACCTAAGTGCCTTTTGTCTTTTGGATATCCATATTCTGTACTATCTCAAGCTCCATGGGTATAAATGGGATTTATGCTCTTCCCCACTTGGCCCCATACAACTCATAGAATCTCTTTTACCCATCAAAGATCATACTCTATTCTTTGAAGACAAAAATGTGTAAAAGCTCCAAGAATGAAGACTATTTTTCCCAGGGCATATAGAAAACATCAAGGATATGTTGGGGACTTATCAAAAGAGTCTTTTTTAGTACAATTACCTTTCTACATATAAAAATGATTGTTATTTTCATATGAACAGGTCATTAATGACTCTAAGGCCTATAGTGCCAGCTATGGCACTCATTCTTATAGCACAAGTTCCCTTCTCTTCCTTGTATGATGTGAAATCATTTACTTTTGTTGTATAACTCATATTAATGGTCAGATACAAGAGTAAGATGTTGTCACTTACCTAAAAACTTCTAGCCAGAAAACTAGAAGTAGACTAAATAAGGAAGACAGCCAACCATCTTTAATTTTCAGTTCTAAATAGAATATAGATTGTTGATGTAAAAAGAAAAATGCACATATCAATACATCCTGAGCTCCACAATAATGTAAAGTGTAAACATGAATATTACGTTATGGGTGAAAATTGAAGGCTGATCTCAGAAAGTTAAAAATCTAATGAAATTTAGTTTTATAGTAATGATACTATCAAAATAGGAAATGAAATTACTTTAATCAGAAAATTCATGATGGGAATAGGCACTTATTACAAGACATAAAGAACTAGAATGCTTAGTTCCAATTCTACACTGAGATCCATTTAGATATGGCACCCCGTAATAATCTTATCACTTAAATGTGAAGAAGAGCTACTACTTATCCTATACCTCAAGCAATTTTCAATTCAAAAAGGCATGTTGCTTTGATAACTGCAAGATATATTTAAAGAATAATTAACTCTCTACTCATCCCATCTTTAGTTGGTGGCTCTGAAGGAATGACTCCTAATAAAATAGAAGACAGGAGAAAATAGAAATATTTTTCCCTGTCACCATTAGTACTTTGGGATTACTGCTTTCTTATTCTTAAAATATGTTCCCAAGGAACAATAACTGTTAACATTGATTCCTTCTGAACTCTAAATGTACAGACCTGCTTGGACTATTTATTGTGTTCTATTTTTAAAATTAAGTTTATTGCTACATTTTAGATATATAATGATCACATTCATCATAGGGAATTTTTACCTGCACATGATATATCTTGATTCTTCTTTTCTTTCCATTCCCCTCCCTTCTGTTCAATGCCTCTTCCTTCCTTATTTACAAAAGCTTTGTTTTCATTCTTTTCTTTTCTCATTATTTTCTTTTCCCTTCCTTCATTTCACTGTGCCCCTTCCCTAATTCCCCTTCTGATTTGAATAATTCCTTTTTATTTCACAATATCTATTACATAATTTGGTCCTTATTTACACTTTCACTTTTTCACACCAGATAAACAGTGCAATATTTGTACACGTATGTCTGATTTATTTCATTGTATGAGAATGATCTCAAGGTACATCCATTTACTTAGAAATGTCTCAATCTTATACTTCACAGAAAAAAAATTTAAAAATAGAAAATGACAAGAAGCAGAAACAAAATCCAACCCCAGACCTCTAGGCCACCCAGAACAAGTCCAGGGGTCATTGAGATAGAGGAAATCAGAAACCATTCACCTGAATTTTCTTAAGTGATAGCAGCAGACTTTTTAAAAAGAGATGAATGCAACAATAGAGAAAATCATATCAGAAATAATCACTCAGGTTAAAAAAAAAAAGACAACAATCATAATGAAGAACTTGCCCAGTGAATCTAGAGCAGACAAAGATTTAAAAAAATAGAGGAGTTTAGGAAAATGATGGAAACCACAAATGCCTAACATAGGAAAGAAATGGAATCCATGAAACAGATTCAAACAACTATCCAGGATATTAAAAATTCCATTGAACGTATATGTAGCAGTATGAGCCAGTGTGAGGACAGAATACCGGATCTAGAAGACAGGATGGCAGTTAGCAATCAAGAAAAGAAAGATTTCTTAAAAATAGCAAGGGGCCATGAAAAATCAATCCAACAGTTGCAAAATGATACAAAGAACAACAAAATATTGATTGGAATTAGTGAAAAAGCAAGAGACAGGGGAAGTGACATAAAAAACCTGTTCACAGAAGTAATGGCAGAAAATTTCCCAAGCATGGAAAAAGAATTTGATGTACAGAAAAGTGAGGCATATGGTGAAAAGTGAGGCATATATACTCCAATTAGCTATGAACAAAATAACTCTACACCAATACATATAAAAATCAAGATTCTAGAAATTCAGCAGAAGAACAGAATATTAAAGGTATCCTTTATTTTTCTGCACAGCAAAAGGGTAAAGGAAAAAGAGGTGAAGTATCAACTTTTAAATTTAGAAGGTAGATATGGGAAGTAGGAGAACACATTTTGAAGAAAAAAAACCTTACATGTCACGTGTCTACTTATCAGTTCTTCACCTACAGTTCATTCTCATGATTCTATCACTTTTTCATACATTCACATTTTATTTTATTTGAAATATTTGGTTCTAATTAAAATTATAATGATATTTGTTCACTATTTTGTTTCTATTCACTTGAAAATTTTATCCTTGATTGCCATAGATTTTAAATTTTTAATAATTGTTTTACCAATTAATAATTACTCAAGTAGAGTCTCAAATATGTATTGAGTAAATGAACAAGTGACAAGTAATGTTTAGTATGTTCAAGGCAAAATTTATCTCACAAATGAAAAACTGTAAATAGTCTGTCCTATGGAAAAGTAATAATGATAATATTTAGAGTGTCTGATCTCTAAAGGCATTTTCTAAGTGATACATTGGTCTATGATTTATTGACCTACTGGAAATAAATTATATTTCTACCCAAATATACACAATAAAATTTTACATAATCAATTGAAATGTAATGATGCTTTTAAAGGGAAAATCCTTATGCTGCTAAGTGGAAACATGTGCATTCCTTAAATAATTATATGATGTAAAATGTTGCTTGTCCTATAAAATTATAGAAATGAAAAAAATAAAAGTAAATTGAAATGATGATTTTTCACAAAGAGGGTGGTACTCAGGATGAATTCCTATTTTTATTTTATAGCTTGTTATATTTGCAATTGTGCCTATTTGTGGTTTGAAAACATAAGCATTATAAAAACTCTTAAGATTTATCCCAGGCTGATTCAGCATTTGAATTGGCCATATGTTTAGGATTTTCTAAAGGTTTCTAAATTTGACTTCTTTCTTATGCATTTCTCTAAGCAAGCTATCTCTTGCTGCCTATGTTGGTTGACTAACAACTGAAATTTACTTAATGCTTTTGGTGTTTTTATCACTCAGTGATTAACTCCTTTGCTGGTTCTTCCCACTGATAGCTCTTTCCTCACTCTCTCTTGTTTTTCTTCCAAGAATAAGATCCCAAACATTATTTCCTTAAAATCATCATGGAAATCATGTATGTGTAGGCTTATGTGTGTGAATGTTGGATAACAAGGAAAACTGTTAAGAAGCACCTGCCCACAGACAGAGAGCAACCCATATCACATAGTTCTTTCTCCAAGAGCTGTTTTCAACTTCTAAAACATAAATATTCCTTTAAATATCAAAGATTCTTAAAAATGTTAGAGATTTTTCTAAGAATGACAAAATGCTATAAATACTGCCCATTTGATATCATTGTATCAAATACAGAACTTTTTAAATGCATTATCTCTTTTCATGCAGTAACCCCAAGAGAGAAGAAAAGCATTACTTAAAAATCATTTTTCCTAAATATATCCACAGGTTCTGCACTGTTCCTCTTTTCTCTAACATTTGTCACCCCATTTCTTTTTGGGTAGAGGCTATATAAACATAGTCTTCTACTATACATATCTTATTTGTTCTTTAAAAACAAGATGAGTAATAGCACACTATATTTCCATTACATTTTGTACTGCGTAGACTTTGAAATTAATGAGCCTGAATGATTTTATGAGTACTTGATTTGCACTCTCAAGAAATCTTATTATAATTAATATTGCTATGGATAATTTATCTTTAAGATGGCTTAGAATGAAATATTAAAGTTGTTGACTGAAAAGTCAGAGATTAATCATTTTGGCTGCAATTATTTATATGAGATGATTGAAAGGACTCTCAGATCTTTTATATATTTCTGCAAATTAGATTTTCAAGTGAAAATGGGATGAATTTGAGCTCACATAGTTGTCTACTAGTTTACTTAATATTTATAATTTTCTGAGATAAATAACTAATATTTATAACCATTAAAAAGGAAAATTGAAACAGAAAACTTTTGTGGGTCAGGGATTTAGCTCAGTGGTGCCATTGTGTGCCTTGAAAGTGCAAGGTGCTGAGTTCGATCCCTGGTACAAAAAAAAAATTGGATAAACTCACACTCTGAGTAAATCATGGCATTGTGATATTTTGTCCTCTAGTCTACCAGGCTCCTAAGCTGATCTATAAAATTTATAGCACCTAGCATATAGCTCTGCATATCTGAGATTCCCAATAAATGCTACCTTTGATCAGGTTAATACTTCCTTCACTGGGACTCTGCTGACTAATCTGTTCTCTCACTCTCCCTAAATTTCTTCAGTCTCCCTTTCTTTTCTCTATGCCACCATCAGATAACATCAAATGTCTCCAGTTATTGTACCATATAGTCAGTGATTCCCAGAAATATATGTTCATTTTGTAATATCCAGACCCAGTGAATTTCACCTTATTTAGAAAAATGGTCATCTCAGATGTAATTGAGGATTTACAGATAAAGTCATCTTTGATTACACAAATGGGTCCTAAGTTCCATAAAAAGTGCCCTCTTAAGAGACAGAAGAGGACAGCAGCCAGACAGGAGAAGAAAGTGTGATCAAAGTGGGATTTTAGCATATTGATCTGTAGACAGGAGATTGGCTACAGGCCTTTAGCCCACTTCCTCAGATGGATAGTTTGTGCTTTCAACAGTTACTAGTCAGCACTCAGAAATAAAAGTAAACAAAACTCCACTATTGCACCAAATAAAATAGTGTGATAATCATTATCAACTATATAATTATTATCTTCAAATATTTTCTTTTGCCTCAAATTTCACTAACTCTGTGGGCAAGGAAGTGTCATGAAGATAATGAACAGAATTTGTCATTTCCTACTGAAGAAATACAATTTTCTTTGATCTTGGACGTTTCATGGTTAGTCGTAGGTAAAAAAGAAAAAAAAAGAAGCCAAGAAATGGGTTATTTGCCTTGTAAAATGTATTAATTTTGTGAGGTTTTGGTTACTTGATGTTATGCCTAGAAAAAAGGTATAGAGATATCAGTATATTCTAGAATACAAAACCAAAAATGCTCTTTCTGAATATGACATTATTTTCCCATATGTAGGAAGCATTTCCTAAAACTTTAAAGAGAATCTATAATTAAAAAAACCCTTAACTAGTCTCTTTATTGAAGGGGTTATTATCTAGATAGACCAAACCAGTGATTATTAATCAAGTCATTGAACATTTCTTTTGGACACAATGGTTGTGGTTATGCAAGACCAGAAAATGCAGGTGTATCTGCTTAAGCTTCATTAAATCTCGGCATCAATCATTAATTGTTCAAGTGGAGTCCAGAGGCATTTTCCCAAAAGGTTCTTTCTCTGTCTTGCTGTGGTCATTTGATCAGGAAACTCAGTTTCCAACATTTTGGACACCCCTGCTGTGGACCTCGGCACTGAGAGTATGGCTGTGCAGGACACCTGGTAATCATTTGCTCTTCGTCAGTTCTCTCAGTATCTTAGTCTTTGACCCTGGACTTTGATCTATCTTTTTGTTCCTTATTTTTTCCAAGTTCTTCTAGCTTTCTAAAATAATTAAAATATTGACTCTTACATTTTCCTTTAAGATGGCAACAGTAAACTCATGAAGAAAGTAAATGTGTACACAAACAGCCTGTTAAACCCTGTGATTTGCATACCTTTTCCCTAAGCTGCGTTGTCTCTAACTCTGTGCAAGATTTCCCTGTTACATTCCTAGAGAAGTCCTTGACACATAAGCTAGCTCTTAAGGAAGCTGACAACATAAAAGAAAATAAACAAAAATGAGCTGGACAATTCAGAAGAACCAGAGGTCAAATTTCCCCTCAGGATCACAAGTTCAGCTCTAGTGACCATGGAGCTGAATTGCTGGAAATATATTACTTCACTATCTCAACAATATGATCTTTTCCACATGAAAAAAATAATCTCACATTAATTATTTGAAATCTATGTAACTATTCATATTCTGCAGCAATGTAAACGTAGAGATGAATTATAACTATTTCAACACCCCCAAAGACAAGGCAAAGCAGAGCATAAGTTATCAAAATTCCTCTTGCATTTGACTTCTTTTATACTCTGCCCAAATAGAACCTAAGGGCTTCAAGTATAGGTTGTCACAATTCCTTTTTCTTAAAACAAAACAAAACAAAACAAAAACAAAAACAAACAAAAAGGAGATTTCTGGGACTGGGTTGTGACTTCTATAGGTTTTAGAAAGAAGTAGAGGTAGTGCTGTATTGCTTAGTTACCCCAACATATAGATGGTGAACCAAATTAGCCAACCAAGACTTCATTAAATCTTATATCCTTCCAAGAAGAAAGCAACATCCTTATTTTTTGATAATAAACTTCAGCCATAATGGAAACAATAAAATATCCTACCTTTCAGCACTAAAAAAACCCCCAAAAAACAAAAAACTTCAGCCAGCTGGTGAAGTGACACATGCCTGTAATCCTAGGTACTTGAGGCAGGAGATTCAGGTCTGAGTCTCCACAGTTTGAGCCCAGTATAGGCAACTTAGTGAAACCCTTTCTCAAATTTTTAAAAAAGGGACTTAGGATCTAGTTCTAGTTAGTATGCATGAGGCTCTGGATTCAGTTACTAATACTGTAAAACAAATGAACAAACTTCAGTCTTTCCAGAAGAAATAATCTGATTGTATACATCCAACCTTAGGAAGACTTTTCAAGTGTCTTTTCTCACCTCAAATATAATTAGAAGACTTTTATGAGCAGGGTGAGTCCCTTGTAAAATATACACAGGACAAATATACAGGATTCTGATATGGATTATATTGAGAATTACTGGAGAAAATTGAACATTTGATCAGGAACTTCAGTTGTTCCTATTTAATTTTTGGTGCTTTGTTATCATATAGCAGATTGTCATAAAAATTCTATAGACTATACTTCTTACTTATGTGTTAATACCAAAGAATACTTACATATAATTTTAGTTTTTTAATTTTGTTGAAGTACTGTGTGCATACTGAAAAATCCATATGTTATAAATGTACAGCTCAGTAAGATTTTCAGGAACTAAATATGTCATATAGCCAACACCCAGATCAAGAGAGTACCACAGCATATAAAACCCTTCCTGACCCTTCCTGATGTCTATCCCCAAGAGTAAGCCCCAACCTGACTTCAAATAGTGTAGACTGCTATTTAGTGTAGTGTTTCTATGTGTATAAATGGACCCACAGAATGTATTCTTGTTTCTGGTTTATTTTGCTCAATACTAAATTTTGAGATTCATCCATTGACTTACATGTAGTTGTACTTTATTAGTCTTGCTGTAAAGTATTCTTTTATGCAAATACACCTCATCTGATTACTCATTCTTCTGTTTATACATAGCTAGGTAGTTTCCACATCAGGTGTATAGTTCAGCATTGATCTTTTTTGTTGTATCTATACTCAAAAGTGTATTTAGGTATTGACTATTCATAGAATATATATTTAGTTTTAATGGAAACGTCAAGTTTTCTAACTTCTTTTTTTCTGTTTTGCCAATCTATACTTCTATCAGAACTGTGTTTGAATTCCAATTTCTCCACATCCTTGTAACACATAGGCTTCTTTATCATTTTTATTTAATCCATTCTCATGGCTGTAGTGATATCTTATTGAAGACCAATGACTACAATGGTAAGCCCATTTTATATGACTAGTGGTCATTTGAATGCTCTCTTTTGTTTTCATTTTGTGTAAAATTGCCTTTATTTTTAATGTTAGAGGAAGAATACTTTTACTGTACATCAATCTCTAAATTGTCATTTATTGTCTTTCAGCATGTTGAAGAAGAAATTCCACTTTCTTCTGAATCTCTGGTTATTGTTGAAAAGTCCGGTGACAATAATATTGTATTATTAATTCATGAAGGTAATGTGTCTTTTTTCTGTTTTTAATATTTTCATTTTGTATCTTAGTTACTTCTCTCATCACTGAGACACAACACCTGAGGCCTGGAATTCTAAGGAGAAAATGTTTATTTGGCTCTCAGTCTGTAGAGGTTTCAGTCCAAAGCCTGCTGGCTCCAAGGCAAGGAGGTATGGCAGAGGGGCATGGCAGAGGAGAAACAGTTTATGGTGTGGCAGCAGGAAGCAGGGCAGTATCGTGGGAGGAAGAAGGGAGATAGACTCGTCCAGGCCACGCCCCTAGTGACTCACCTCCTCTGACCAGGCTGCACCTCCGGACATCGCATTTAGCTATAAACTCATCAGTGGACTAATGCACCAGGTGAGTATCACACTACTGTGAACGAATAACCTCCCAAAGCCCCACCTATGAGTGCATGAGGCTTTGGAGGAACATCTGGATATAAACCTTAACAATTCATCATTAATTCTTAAGTTTGACAATGAAGTCTATCAGTGTAAGTTTCTTTGTCTTTATTTATAGGGATCATCTATGCTCCATGTGTCTATGAGTTTTATGAGTTGAAAATTTCTCATTCATTTTTTAAAAAACTGATGTCCCATTCCCATCCTCTTTCTTTCCTCTTCTGTGACTTGAACTGTGTGTGAATGTGTGTGGGTGGGTGGGAGGAAGGGGGTCTGAAGTGCTTTTTACCTGTCACCTATGTCCCTGCATGTCTTTCCGTTCAGTTCAAGTGGTGTGTTTGTTCTGGGGATTTTCTACTGTTGACAAATGATGCTAATCACTTTCTCATATTTTTGTACATTTGTATATTTAAATTAAGTTCAGATCTTTCACCCTTTTTCTCATTATTTATCTCTTACTTATTGACTTGTAAAAGTTTATTTTTTAAAAAATTCTGGGTATGAGCCCTTTGGCAAGAATTGCAAATATCTTCTCCTACTCTGTGCCTTGCTACCTTAATTTTAGGGGTAGGAAAACATTTCTTAATTTAACTACACATTGTACATTAATTTTAGATGTTAATGCATCATTTTATGGTTGATTTTTGTCTATGTTCTAACTAAAAAGTGTTTTGACTACTTCAGTGAGAGAATGTTTTTTACTATTTGAAAAATTTATATGCAGTTCTTAAAAAATAGTATGGAAGGATCTTGTATACCTCTTCCCACCAATTGTAACATCTTGTATAAGATCACAAATAGTCTAATATCACAAGTACAATACTGATATTGAGCATACACAAATTGATCTAATCCACTGATCTTATTCATTTTTTCCAGCTTTGCTTTTACTCACTTATGTGTGTGCATGTGTGTATTAAGTTCTGTGCAATTTTACTGCTTGTGTAGGTTCAATATTATTTATCCAAATCAACATATTAAATAGTTTAGCACCACAAGAATCCCTTGCATTGCCTTTTTATAACCATATCCACTCTCTTCCATTATAAAATGAATTATGCACTGTACTTATTCATGTGAGATAGTATGTATTGTGTATTTATTTGCTTTTGGATATTAACCATATCATATCACCTTTTCTCACATCTCATATGTTTTTATTACCTGCCTGCAACTGTGCACAAAGAAAAGCAGAGGCTCTAGATGACATCTTCCATCTGAAAAGGTATCCCATTTTCTCTCTTAGGCAGACTAGGTAAAGGGATGGTTGCACCAATCCAATCAAAGATTGAGGTTGAGGTTGACTTGAAATTATGGTGGACACTGCCTTTCTCAAGGTTACCTCTTTTCAGAGGCCACAGTGCTTGGGAGCTTGATTGGAGAGCCTAGAAGTTTTCTATCTCCTCAAACTTTAGATGTGCCACTCTGCTTTTCAGATGTTTTTCATTTAGTTTCCCGAGAAGCTTCAATATTTTGCTAATGATTTTGGAAGCCAGGTCAGGCATACTTTTTAAGTCCCATATTTTCACATTAGTTCTTCACAACTCAGAACATCTCTTCCGGTTCTGACATTCTTAGTGCATAGCAAATATCTTTTGGTGAGGTACTAGGTCTGGCTTACTGTCCTCCAGCAGCCCTGAGAATTAGTAAATACCTTAGGTAGATAATGCTTATTGGTAGTCTTCCTGAGTTTACCACTCCCTTTAGGGCAGAAGTTCTCAAAGTGTGGTCCCCAGACCAGCAGTCACAGCATTGCCTGGGAATGTGCTAGAAATTCAAATTCCTTGATTGTTTCCAGACTTACTAAATCTGACATTCTGGGACTGAGCTTCAGCGATCTGCATTTTAATAAGTTCTCCTCATGACTTTGATAAATTCTAGTGTTTCTCAGAGTTTCTTATTCAGTAGATCTGGGGTGAGATGACCCCCATTCAAATTTCCAGCAAGTGATCAGGTAATGTTGGTACTGTAATTACATTTTGGAAATCACTGTACAAGGTTTCCCTAGCTTTCCTGAGTTGTTTTCAGGCTCCCTCTCCCAGAAACATTTTGTTGGTAAAATGGCTTGAGATTTCATTCTCCCTTTTAGGACTTAGTCTAGCTCTTTATTCTATATACAAGCTGAGAATTCAGCAAAACTATTAGGGAGAATCTAGGATATGTTTGAAACTCTTCAACTCTAATTTTCTCATTCTAGTCACATCCAATTTCTTGAAGTGTTATCCATTTCTCTTTTCCACAAAAGCTTCTTTCTACGAGGCTCATTTCTAATCCCACTTCCAGAATTGGCAAAAATCCTCAGTGAATAAAAGACCTACCCCGAATTTTCAGTTCAGTCTTACTGCTTGGCCCTTCTAGGACATTAATCCACCTGTTTTAGTTGCTAGCAAAGCTCTCTAACACTTTAAAAGATATGATTTCTATGACATACTCAGTTTTTCTAGCTGTTTTTTTTTGTATTAAATTCTTTTATTGGTACATTGTAGGTATACAACACAATTACATTTCTCACTGGGAATTGTACCTTTATATAATGCATCTTGGTTCTTATTTTTTCCCCATTCCTAGCCCT
>NW_004624778.1:2002556-2035820 GCF_000247695.1 Heterocephalus glaber
AAGGTACAATTCCCAATGAGAAATGTAATTGTGTTGTATACCTAAAATGTACCAATAAAAGAATTTGACAAAAAAAATAAATTTACATTTTCTGGGTATTTCATATAAATGGAATCCACTATTTTTGTTTGTTTGTTTGTTTTCTGGCTTCTTTCATTTAGCAAAATGTCTTCAAGTTTCAGCATATATCAGTTGTTTGGTATTCCATTTTACTTCTAAATCCTATTCTTTCCATTTTGTTGGTCATATAAAAGTTTATATATTCACTCCCCACTCGATAGGAATTTAAATTGTTATTATGAATATTGTCATGCAATTTTCTTGTGGGCACATACTTCCATTTTCCAGTTTGATTCTGGGTTGGATGATGCCTTTGTACAGTCCTGCAGGCCTGTGTTTAAGATCTAAGTGTTCTAATGTTGATTTGGATTTGCTGCCCACAAGAGATTGGGGAAATGATTATGATGGAGGGCAATGTGCACAGGCTGGAGATTATTTCGGAGGTTAAATTGTACACTCCTCAGTTAGGTAAGCCTGGTCTTTCAAATAAGCAGTAAAGGCAGGACTTGTAGATATGAAGGATCAAGTAAAGAAATGATTTATAGCAATAATTTTTACTGCATATGTTTTAACTTCAAGATTTCATATAATGATTTCAATTGCTAATAAGTTAGTAAAGATAGCATGGCTAATAAATGACAGAGCTGGAGCCTGTTACTTGGTCTGTATCATGCCAAAGTTTCCAAAGTCTTCCCAGGATTTTGATTTGTTTATCAAAGAAGCTGATTAATTAATTATATCTCTAACTGTAATATCTCTGTTGTTTAACAAATGATTGTTAACAAATACTCAACTGTCTGAACAATAGTAAAAAGGGTAGGTAGGGCTTTGGGTCAAAATTATTGTTGTTATTGGGTATGTAAACTTGATTATATCTTAACATGACAGAATTCTAGAGATATATGGGATCTTCTCACTTTAAAATGAGAAAACTGAGCTTCTTGAATGGTATCATAAGTAAAGGACTACAGAAATCTATAGCAGTGTTAATATTTGAAACTTGAGTTTCAGAAACTCGATCTAGTGCTGCCATAATGCCCTATCTCTGTGTTTAGGCTTTTCTTTTCTTTTTTTTTTTTTTTTGGTACTGGGGATCAAACTTGTTTCCTTGCACTTGCGAGGCAGGCGTCAAAACCACTGAGCTAAATCCCCAGCCCCGCCCTATCTCTGTGAACGCATCCTCTTATGCACACCTCTATGGGCTCCAAATGTATTTGGAAGATAATGTAAAAAAACTCTAGCAAAGCTCTTAAGAGATGTGTTCATATTTAAGCTTATTTAACCAAAACCCTTGGTGCTTTAAGCATTTTATTTCTCTAATTTTTATTTTAAAATAAAGAGAACCATTTTTCTGTGAGCAAAATTTCACTAGCACACAAAATCACCTGGGTTCATGTTAAGACAGTTCTTGGACAAGTTGAAAAGGGCTGAGACTCTATCTTAAAGACTCAATGTGGAATGTAAAGTTGTCCCATGAAGCGTTTATCCCACTGAAGAATGTTAGTCCTTCCTTAAGTATTGTTTTGTTTCATTTTGTTTTTCTTTTGGTTTGTTTTTGTTGCTTTTGAACCAGAAATGTCAGGATACTCATTTGTGAAGGCACTGAAACAATCACTTGAAACTTATAACAATAGAACTTTCCTTTTGCAAATGAGTAACCAGGGACATTTTCTCTATTCTCTACTTGAAATGAGCAGCAATTTTGGGACAGCCAAGGAGGCCAGAATCTCAGTCTGCAGGGTGGTGATTTGTTTCTGGTTTTCAGAGCACAGAAACAATTCCTGTGATTGCAGATCCCTCGATACAGACGTTCTTGTTATTGTGCAGTAATAATGTAGGCATGGATTACTCATCTTTGCCAGCTGATATCTGGTTTGCTTCTGCTTTGCTGCCCTTTGAATTAATGGGTCAGCTGTTATAGCTCCTTTTCTCCCAACAAGCTCAGAGCAGAAAAGGCAAAGAAATCTGAGACTCTTACAGATATTAACATCAAAAATAAAAATTAATGAAGTAAATCTGGGCACAAGAAGTAATGTTAAAAAAAAAAGAAAAATTTTTCCTCCAGAAGGAGCAAACATAGATGTTTAAGTTTAAATTTCTTATGTACCAAGTGATGGATATTTTAGCAACTTCATATCTATTGAGCCATAAGAAGCATATTTTGGGAAAGCATTCTTTCTTCTTTTTGATAAACGAACCTTGAATTTCTAGCAAAAATGAGAGAAATATGCATCAAAGGGTAAGAAATTTAAAAAATATTAGAAACATGACTTTAAGTTTTCTGAATTTAATCTAAGGAAATTAAATTAAATTCTTCAAATTTTATCTTCAGTAACTTAAGCGACATCCAGATGTTCCCCAGCCAAAGATGTTTTCTTTTCCTCTTTAACCCCCTAGTAATGTTGGTAGGTTTTCTACTAACTTAACCACTCTTTCACTGTATTCTTCTGTTGTGCTTAGTACCATAAGTTGATAATCAATAAATGAATCAATCATCACATACTTATTGGCAGCCACTGATGACTGGGGGAAAAGTATGCGGTTTGGAGTAAAAGACCTGGGTTGATGTATCATCTTGTCACCTGTCTGCTTGTATAACTTCAGGCTCCTCATCTCCTATCAAGTTCTTCATCTGTACAAAAGTGAAGACAAAGAAAGAGTTTTGCTTCTTAGCATTATTGTGAAAACTACATATAACATAACAAGCTGTTTTCAGTATATAGTAAAATAATTAAGAACTATGATGCATGTTATGAATTATAAGATACTTGGAAGTGGTTACATGTATGTGTCACTTTGGCTAGGCTATGGTGACCAGTTGTCTGGTCAAACACTGCTCTGAAAGTATTCTGTAGATCAGATTAAAATTTTATAACTAATTGACCCGAAGTAAAACAGATTACCTTCTGTGATGTGAGTGGGTTTCCTCCAATTGGTTGAAGCCCTTAAGAACAAAAAGTAAGATTTTCTGAAGAAGAAATTTTGCCTTGAGAGTGTAACATAGAAATACTGCCTGATGTTTTGTCTTCTGGCAAGCCCTACAGAGATCAGAATCAAAACTGTTACATCAGGGCCAGGGATTTAGCTCAGTGGTTTTGCTGCCTGCTGAGCAAGCAGAAGGACCCAAGTTCGATCTCTGGTACCAAAAAAACCCAAACCAAACCAAAATAAAACAAAAAAACTGTTATATCAACTGTTATCTGAGATTCCAGTTTTCCTTCCAGTCTGCCCTATAGATTTTAGACTTACTGGAACCTTACAATCATGTGAGCCAATTCTCTAAAATGAAATATTTAAATTAGGCACAAATTCAAAAAGTAGAAATTTAACTCTGGCTAAACAATAAGGAAATTCATTATTTCAAGAAGAGGCAATCCAGAAGGAAGACAGGCTTCAAGATTGGTTGATTTAGCAGCTCTATCTTTCAACAGAGATTTTAAATAATTGGCTTACATGATTCTGGGGTCTAGCAATTCTGTCTGCCTGTCCATCTGTCTCTCATCTTCTCACTATCTTTATATCTGTATCTACATCTATTTTTAAATATCTATTTTATGTACCAATCTATCCATCCTTTAGAGAGGGTGCATCAAGAATTCCTGTGGCTTTACATGCAGAGGGAAGGGCATTACAAGAAAGAAAAAGTCCACAGGGCTGCCAAGATGGATGACACTGGCAAGTCATGTGAAAATCCATTTCCTCCAAAGAGGAGAAGAACGAATTGGATGCTACTGTCAAGACTACGGGCTGTTGTACTTCTCCAAGGGCTTCTTTATTTGTCAAGAGTGTCAAGCCAAATTTGACACAGCTGTAAACAATCATCCACCTAACCACAAAGATAACCAGAACCACACAGATCCAGAATAACTAAAGAGTAAGCCATCTCCTAGTGGTACAGGACTAGCTCACATTAGCTGGTGTCTCTTAGTAGGTCCTAGTCATATCCTTGCTCCATCCCCAGAGAAGCTAAGCCTTAGAAAGAAGGTTGAGAAAATAGCTCCTTACCCCACTGCTCTCCATGAAAGCAACCAGTATCATAGGGATTGGGAGGAGTTATCATTAGTTATAAGATAACTTGTGCATTTCAACCATGGAAAGGAAATGAAAATTCAGACCTTATCCAAGATGTCTCTACTTTTAACAAATAAAGGGTGAAATCAAGTTTTAGAAAACCCCCCACCAATTTCGTGTTTGTACTCTAAGTTAAGAGTTCCAGTTAGACAAATTACACAAGATAAAGGATAACAGGTTACAAAGCACTTTATTTATATACACTTCCTTTCCACTTACATAATACCTTTAATTATATCACCTTTCTTATAAGAACCCAATGCAACTTGTATTTTTATCTGTACTTTTTAAAAGATAGGGCTGGGGATTTAGCTCAGTAGTACAGCTGCCTGCCTCACATTTATGTCACTTAAGAGTATTGCCTAAATGTGCAGCCATTTAGCTATAAATGTCTCTAATTTCTCATTTTTATGGCTGAGTAGTACTCCATTTTATTTTTAAGAACTCCAAGATTTTATTATCCAGTCTCCAGTTGATGGGCATTTGGGCTGCTTCCAAGTTTTAGCTATTACAAATTGTGCTGCTATAAACATGGATGAGTATATATCACTATGGTATGATTCTTTTAATTCTTTGGGGAAGATAACCAGCAGGGGAATAGCTAGGTCAAATGGGACTTCCAGTCCTAGTCTGTTGAGGTATCTCCATGCTGATTTCCACAGTGGTTGCACCAGTCTACACTCCCTCCAGCAGTGGATCAGGGTTCCACTTTCCCCACAGCCCCGCCAGCATTTGTTATTGGTTGATATCATGATAGTAGCGATTCTTTCTGGAGTGAGGTGGAATCTCAGCATTGTTTTCATTTGCATCTCTTGAATGACCAGTGATGTTGAACACTTTTTCATATGTTTATTAGCTATTTCTACTTCTTTGTCTGAGAAATGTCTGTTCATTTCAGATGCCCATTTTCTGACTGGGTCTTTAAATTTGGGAGGTCTGATTTTTCTAAGTTCTTTATAGATTCGAGATAGTAGACCTTTGTCTGAGGAAGAGCAGGTGAAGATTTTTCCCACATTGTGGGTTGTCTCTTCACACTGTTGGTGGTTTCTCTTGCTGTGCAGAAGCTTTTGAATAAGAAACGGCCCCAGTAGTTGATTGTGCTAATTCACAGGCAACTGAGCTTTTGTTCCCAAAATCTTCTCCTACACCAATGTGTTCAAGAGTTCTACCTAACATCTCTTCCAGGAAGTTCAGCATTTCTATTTTAATATTTAGATCTTTAGTACATTTCAATATTAGTTTAATGCATGGTGAGAGATATGGGTCTAGTTTTAATCTTTGGCAAGTTGAAACCCAATTTTTCCAGCACCATTTATTAAAGAGGCTACCCTTCCTCCAGTGAGGCTGTTTGGCTCCTTTGTTAAAGATGAGGTGTCTGAGTGTGTCTGGAGTTGTTTCTGGATCTTCTAATCTGTTCCACTGGTCTTCCAGTCTGTTTCTTTGCCAATACAATGCCTTTTTTTTTAATCATAGTATCTTTGTAGCATGGTTTCAAGTCGGGGTTGTGATACCCCCTGCCATGTCTCTGTTGCCTACAATTGCTTTTGCTATTCTGTCTCTTCTTGTTCCAAATGAATTTTTGGATTGTTTTCTCCAGATCTGTAAAGTATGCTGCTGGGATTTCAATTGGAATTGCATTGAATCTATATAGCAGTTTTGGAAGTATGGCCATTTTCACTATGTTGATTCTTCCTACCGAGGAGCAAGGGATGTCTTTCCATTTTCCGATATCATCATCAACCTGTCTTTTCGAGTGCTATAGTTTTCAGGGAAGAGGTCTTTGATTTCTTTCATCAGGTTGATTCCCAGGTATTTCAGTTTTTTGGATGGTATTGTGAAAGGAATTATCTGCCCTATTTCTCTCTCAGTGAGTCTGTCATTCGTGTAGAGGAAAGCTATTGATTTTTGTGTGTTGACTTGTATCCAGCTACTTTACCGAATTTGATTATTAAGTGTAGAAGACTTTTGGTGGAGTTCTTGGGGTCTTCTGTATAGAGTATCATGTCATCTGCAAATAATGACAATTTGACCTCTTCATTTCCTGTCTTATTCTGATTATTTCTTTCTCTTGTCTAATTGCTGTGACCAGTGTTTCCAAAACTATATTGAACAGGAGTGGTAATAGTGAACATTCTTGTCTTGTTCCTGATTTTAGCATGAAGGATTTTAGTTTTTGAGCATTTAATAAGATATTGGCTGTTGGCTTTTCATAGATGGCTTTTATTAGATTGAGGTAGGTATTATCTATTCCAATTTTTGGTAGAGATTTTATCATAAATGAGTGTCGTATTTTGTCAAATGCTTTTTCTGCATCTATTGAGATGATCATATGGCTTTTGTCCTTGGCTCTATTGATATAATATATTACATTAATTGATTTGTATATGTTGAATCATCCCTGCATCCCTGGGATGAATCCCACTTGGTCAGGGTATATGATCTTCTTGATGATCTTCTGCATTCTATTTGCCAGGATGTTATTAAGCATTTTTGCATCGATGTTCATTAGTGAGATTGGCCTATGGTTCTCTTTTTTCGTTGGGTCTTTCCCTATTTTGAGGATCAGGGTGATGCTTGCTTCCAGGAATGAATTGGAGAGTATTGCATCTCTTTCAATTTCATTGAAGAGTTTAAACAGTAGTGTCAGTAGTTCCTCTCTAAATGTCTTGTAGAATTCAGTAGTGAAGCCATCAAGACCCAGGCTTTTCTTAGTTGGCAAGTTTTTAATTATGTTTTCAATTTCATTGATTGATCATGGATTGTTTAGAAATTTTAGGTCCTCTTCGTTCCACTCTGATAATTCATACTTATTTAAGAATATGTCCATTTCTTCTGTATTTTCCATCTTATTTGCATATAGGTTCTCAAAGTAGGTATTGATGATCTTCTGGATTTCTACTGGGTCTGTTGTAATTTCACCCTTTTCATTCCTAATTGCAGGGATTTGGGCCTTTTATTTCCTTTTTCTGATAAGAATGGCTAAGGGTTTGTCAATTTTGTTTATTCTTTCAAAGAACCAACTCTTTGCTTCATTGATTTTTTGTATCGTTCTCTTAGTCTCCATCGCATTGATTTCTGGTCTGATCTTTGTAATTTCCTCCCTTATATGAGCTTTTGGTTTGTCCTACTCTTCTTTTTCTAGAAGCTTGAGGTTCAGCATCAGGTTGTTTATTTGAGCTTGCTCTGTTTTCCTAATATGAATATGCACTGCTATGAATTTTTCTTGTAAGACTGCTTTCACTGTATCCCACAAATTCCAATACATTGTATTGGGATTGTCATTTAATTGAAGAAACTGTCTGATTTTTTCTTTAATTTCCTCTGTGACCCATTGGTTGTTCAGGAGTGTGTTCAATTTCCACGTTTGTGGGTTTCTTGTGGTTTCTTTTGCTATTGATCTCCAATTTCTTTGCACTCTTGTCTGATAATATACAGGGGATAACTTCAAATGTTTTGCATTACTTAAACATGTCTATGAGCAAGTATATGGTCTATTTTGGAGAACAACCTGTGTTCAGCTGAAAAGAATGTGTATTCTGTTATTGTGGGGTGGAACATGCTGTAAACATCTTTTAAGTTCATTTGTTCAAGAGTTTGATTGAGTTCTAGCATTTTGTTATTTTTTGTCCAGTTGATCTATCTATTTCTGACAGTGGTGTATTGAGATCCCTCTCTACTATTGTATTAGTGCTTATTTGGTTTTTCATGTCCATTAGTATTTGTTTTATATAGGTGAGCTCACTTGCGTTTGGTGCATATATGTTTATGATTATTATGTCTTCCTCTCAGATTGTTCCCTTCACAAGGATGTAGTGTCCTTCTTTGTCTCTCTTAATCAGTGTTGGTATGAAATCCATTTGATCTGCAAAGAGGATAGCTCCTGTCACTTGGAGTATTGTTTTCAACCCTTTAACTTTCAGTCTATGAGTTTCTTTTTGAATTAAGTGTGTTTCTTATATGCAGCACATTGTTGGATTTTGCTTCTTGACCCATCTGCTAGTCTGTTTCTTTTGATTGGTGAATTGAGACCATTAACATTGATGGTTATAACTGATATGTATTGACTTATGTTTGTAAGTTTATGTGCCTTCTCATTTCAAGGGAGGGAAGGGATTTGTGCTGCTTGCACCTGCACAGCTCACCTCCTCTGTGCTGTGGTAGCTCTGTTTCTCAGTGCTGAGTGTGATGGTTCAGTGGTTGGGAAGGTTCACCTCCTCTATTGTGGGGGCAGCTCTGCTCCGTGGTGCTGTGGGTGTGATATGGTTGCCCAGAAGTTTCACCTCCTCTGCCCTGCAGTATTCTGATTACATACTTGGTTCACACCTTCCTTTCTAACAGTATTTACTTGGTTTAATTATTCCTTTTGTAAAAATCTGCAACTCTCTACTTCTTTCTTAAATACTCCTCATTTCTAAGAGGTAAGGAATTTGAAACTAAGATATTTAACCACTGTCTTTGCTCCAGAAAATTCACTTTTTAAAAAGAATTTTGCCTTTGGATTTAGTGAGAGTTATACGTCTCTGCTCCAGTGTAATTTATACAAGGGTTGAACAATAGTTGTGTGCTCACCTATCTTAAAATCTTTTCACTATGATTTTTGTTACAATTAACATTGAAACATTCACACTCAGGATTGAGTATAAAAGCACATCTGAAACAAAAATGCAAAATAAACTTTGAAGTGACCCCCAATGTCTGTTTTCCATATATAACTGTTCTAGTAAGAAATGTCTATGTAATGTACTCCCTGGAATTACAAGTATGAATAAAAGCTGTGCTTTGGAGAATAGCTATTTTATATTGGATTGAGGTAGGTATAGGGAAAATGCCAAAACATGTAACTAAAATGATGCTGCCACAGAAAATGATCTCTACAGGAGACCTTACTTTTTGTCATTGCTGTTTTTGTCAGGAGGAATGTTCAGTTTGCTAGGCAAGTCTTTACATGTTATAGACCAGGTCAAGTTTTTCTCTACCCAGACTGATTAGCTAAACAGAAAACATAAACCTCACAAAGGTTATATTGAATTCCTGCTTGCATTTAACTTTTCTGTCTTCCACAGCCCCTTTGGCTTGGAATTTTACAGATCATATACTATTTGTCTTTTATTTAGACTCCACTGAATTCGCGGTTCCTTCAAGGGAGAGCCTTGTCTTAGAAACTATTTTTATGTCCAGCGATTAACCTAGTAGGATTGTAAGATGTATGTATACTCAGTTTAAATATTTAGCATCCCCCAAAAGCTCGTGTATTGAGGGCTTTCTTCCTATTGCTGCAACATTTAGAAGTGATAGAATCATAAGGCCACTGAAAGTGCTGATTAGAAAGAGGTGGAGCTTGTTCCACACTGGGGCCACCTGGTAGGATACAAAGTGGTTTGTCCCCAGCCCCTTCCTCTTTCTCTGGCTCTCTCACTTTCTCTGTTTTCCAGCTGCCACACAGTGAGCTTTCCTCCCCTATGATGTTTCTCCCTCACCATAGGCCTAGCAGTGATGGTGAACCTTTTAGAGGTTTAAATGATAACAAACAGCCTGCTCCAGCACCCATGCCATAGGTTTGCCACCACTGGCAGCAATATAGCTAGACTGAAACTTCTGAGCATGTGAGCTAAAATAAACTTTTCTCATTAAATTATATATGCCAGATATTTTACCCACAGTATCAGAAACATGTTTTATACAATGTGAATCAGTTAAAGAAGGAGTGCTTGGAAATTTTATTTTCAATTGTCTCATGGATTTTTTAAAGTAAAATTGCCAAAGATTTTCTTTAAAGCAATTATTCCATGATCTGTCTTATTTTTAGCTGATCATTTCTTCTTTCTCTTTGCTTTTCTTCTTCATTTTTGAACCTCTCTCCTCAAAAATTCTCTTTACTTTGTTTTCTATGTCCTTCTAATTCCCTGACCCTCTTTTCCAAAATTCTCTCCCCTCTTCAAATTCTTGCTTCCATAACCTTCTGTCTATTAAGTGGTCATGTTCAGTCAGTTATCCCCTCTCTTTCTTCCATTGTTATTCATTCCTCGAGGTCCATGAGACTCATTTCTGCTTCCAGGAGTCCAGGAGACCATTCTTCAAAAGTCCATTGGTAGGCTCCATTTTGAATCTTTCTTATCAAGTTTTAAGTGGCAAATACAGCTCATGCATCAACAACAACAACAACAACAAAAAGTCTATTGGTAACTCCTGCCCCTCAGTCCAGCAGCAGCATGTCAGCATCCATCCCACTCAGAACCTCTATACCCTTTCCTTTACAGCCTGCCCTGAAGATGGAGTTTTCATCTAATCAGTTTAGTTATTGAAAACTGACTTTCTATAAGACAGTCTTTAAGATTCTGTATTAAGTTTACTCTCTCAATCTTTCTCTTTTGGAAATATACATACTAGGCTGCTCCTTCTGGCCCCTACGGAGCCACAACAGCCATCTCCTGCTAACAAGAATCTGCCAACCAGCCAGTCACATAAAGCATTGTTGGGAAGTAAATGCAGACAATTATATTTCAAATTCTGTCTGTTTCCTCTTCTGCATAATGTGAGACACAACAGTAATGTTCTTGAACTATACCCACAATGACATTATTCTTCTCCATGGAATATGTATTCTCACATAGAGCTCTTACTCAAAATGCTATGGATTTGGGAATTTTTTCAGCATTTGAGATATTTGCACATTCATATATACATAATGTGATATCTTGGGGGATGGTACCTGAATCTGAACTTGAAATTCACTTATGTGTCATACACCCTTATACACGCAGGCTGAAAGGGATCTTATACAGCATTTTTAGCATGGCTTGGTCTTTGGCTATGACCCACCGCATGAGAACTTTCCACCTTTGGCGTCATGTTGTCACTCAGAGTTTTGGATTTGGGATGCTCAACCTGTCCTAATAAATTTGACTAAATTCTTAGCTCACCATTGCCTTGTGTTCCATTACCTCCTCCAAAATTACTTCTTTCTTCTTGCTAGATCACATCCTCTGAGAGGTGATCAATTGGCAGGACAATTTATGAGCCCTTGCGTTTCTGAACATGTCTTTAACTATTCCCACATATTTGAATACTAGCTTAAGTGATACAAAATGCTAAAATATCAATTCAAAGAGACTATAGCTCCATAGTATTTTGCTTTTGATGTGACTGAAAAGTCTCATGGTAAGTGATTCTTATTTCTTTATGGATAGTGTCCCTTTTTGGTATCTTTAAAGATTTTCTTTTACCATTAACATTACTGTGAAATTTTACTGTGACATTCTTAGACAGAGATTTATTTATAGCTTGTTTTTTTACTTGCCTTTAAACTCACCCCCTTAACAATTACTAAGTCATTTGAATATAAGTACTCTTATCTTCCTTCAGTATAGGGAAACTACTTGCCATTCTCTTTAAATAATGATTTCCTTTCCTTGCAATATTTTCTTCAAATGGAAAAGACATTAGATGAATTCTATTGTATATATATTTTTTCCAGGTGTCTTACCTTTTTATTCTGTTCTTATACTCTTACTTCAGTAATTTGCTGTTCAATTATATCAATTTTGCTATTCATACATGAAAATATATGAATTTGAGTTCCAAACTTTAATTGATTCTTTGTCCCATATGTAAGAGCACTTTTGCCACAATAGAACATATTCTTACTAAGAGTTGCCTTGGTTATAAATCCTGTGCTTATTGTTGAATTCACTCTCTATTTAGGTCCTCCGGCACAAGTTCGTGTGCTGAGGTGGGTTTGAAGTCTCTTCTTCAGAATGTTAGTGCTCCTCCCACACAGGGACATGCTTGCCACTTAGGGCTAACACAGCTTGTTTAGTGAAGGCCAAGAGCTCTTGCCCAATTTACACTCTCCACTCTTTCAAGATAGTGAATAATTCACAGGGAATACTGCTAGCGAGGGATTGCCAGGCTTATCTTTCAATTCTTGGTTCTTAATGTTCTTCCCAGTTATCATCAATCATCATGATTTTTGCCCTGTCATTTATCCCTAGTATCCCACATGTATTACTTCTGTATCTAGACAGCTAATATATCATTGCTGGTGCACTAAGGAACTGGTAATGGGGCAAGTATCAAGAAGGGACACATCATGAAAGACTTGTGCATTTGCAGGGCAGAATTCCCATGAGTCCCCTTTGAGTCCTAGAGCTCCGTGATTTCTGCAGCAATATTGTTCTACATATTCTGACCTGTCTCTGCCTCTCTCCCCTCTCTCCCCTCTCTCCTCTCTCTCTCTCTCTGCCCCCCCCCACGGGAATTGATCCCAGGGGCTCATGCATATTAGGTAAGTACTCTAGGGCTGAGTTGTATCCCAAGTCTTTTTCATATTTTCATTTTATTTTGAGGCAGGGTCTCACTGTGTGGCCCAGGCTGGCCTGGAATTTGTAATCCTGCCTCAATCTACCAGGTAGCTGGGACTACATGTGTGTACTGCCATATCTAGCTGCATTTTTCTTTTCAACCTAATAATGTTTACTTTCAATACTTTGGGAATTCTGCAGATTCAAATTCTATCAGCACGCCTCCTTTTGGAGCTCCTTTCACTTTCTGTGTAGAAAGAAGGATCAGGTAGTGTCCTTTTTTTACTGTTCGACATTCACACAAAAAGTTTCACATACCACTTTAAGACCCCGAGGTCATGTTCTCAGATCTAAATGTTTAAAATCACTGCATTTTATCATATGGCCTCTGTGTTAAAACAACTCCATGCTTTTCTCTTGCAACTGGATTCATTATGGTAGAATTTTGACAAACATCTTGAAGCAACCTGGAAAATGACCTTCTTGCTCTTATGAAATCTTCTTTGCCTGCAGATCAACTTCTGCAGTGAAGTAGGTGTGAAAAGCAGGAAACTGCCAATTTGTATAGATAGGATGGAGATCAAGTGAAAATAATTACATTCCTCTGCATTGCAGATAGTGTTAGAGCACCAGTTATAATATTTTCTAACAATCAGTTATGTAAATACAGTATCTCAACAATACTCTTCTTTAGAAATCTAATAGTTAGAAATAGTGCATTACATAGTACTTAAAGGGACATAAGGAACACCAGCCAGTGATAATTGTCTAAAGAAACTATTTCAAAGGATAAAAATAGTAGACAGTGCAGTGAGATTATCTAGGCATATTGAAGATTTTTTTTTAATACCAAACAGTGTTGTATTAGTTATTAATCCAGGATTCTTGAGACAGCTGGCAAATTAATGTACTGAGTTGCCAAGGCAAAAAGAGCCATTTATAATTGATTGTACCTAAGCAATCCTTTTAAAATCCATGTTTTCTTGGATTTATTAACTCAGTTTATATAAAGTGTATCAATATTTTCATTTGGTAATAATCTACAAGAACTGGACATAAAACCTATTTGGTTCAAAATGTGACTAAAATTACTTAGTACAAATTACTAAATTTTTAAAAATGTAATTCTCATTCAAAAAGTTAGGGCTTCTCAGAATCACCTACCATTTACATACTTGCATTCAGCTTTTCCTACTTTACTTGCTGCATTTCCAAGTCACACACAATTGACCTTCAATCATCTTTATATGTCTGGCATGGGTTTATCTAACTATTCCTGTATTTCCCAGGATTAGGGAGGTTTTCTATTTCATTGCGTGAGTTTTCTATGCCTTTAACATTTGTTTCTTCCCCAAAAAGTGTGCAGATGTTTGATCTTTTAATGGTGTCCCAAAGATCTTGAAAGTGCTTTCATTCTTCCTTTTTCTTTATTTCAGTCTGAATGGAATATTTCAAAAGATCTGTCTTCAAGCTTCAGTATTCTTTCTTACACTTGAACTAGTCTATTCTTGAAGTTCAGAATTTTATCTGACTTATGTGCTCATTATTTCCAAGATTTCTGATTGATTCTTTTCCAAAAACTGTTTTGCTTAATTTCTCATTTTTATCCTGCTGTCTAATTTTGTTTAATTATTTTTCCACATGCCCTTCGATCTCATTGAGATTTTTTTTTTTAATTTTCTTGAACTCTCTCCAAGTATTTCATCTACTTTGATATTTTTGAAATCTGTTATTAAAGAATTACGAACTTTAGGTGTCCTATTACCTTGTTTTTCATATGTCTTATGCTCTTGTGTCAGGATTTACACCCCTGATAAAATAGACAACTTTACTACATTTAAGGGATGGCCTTCTCAGTAAGCAACTTTCTCCTAAAGATGTATCTTGGGATATTGGTTGAGGTTATTTCCAGCTGGATATCGTAGTGTAGTCTCACTGTACCTTCTTTACCTGTGAATTATAAATTTTGGCATAGTGGACACACTGTTGGAGTGTGTCCACAGAGACTCACTCTGTGGTTTGTGCTAGAGTGGGGAAACTCTAGAAGTTCAGGCAGGTGTGGTATAGGTGTGGGTGTGCCCACCCAGGAATAGGACCTCAGACTCTTCCCCACTCCAGCTGGAAATATCTGCAGACAAGGCTATGGCCAGGATCCCCTCTGATTCTTTCAGTTGCAGTGTTCACCAAAGATCCAATGAGAGTGAGTCAGGGCTAGAGCCCAGCAAAATTCCTCTCAGCTGCTATGCTCACAGAGGGTGAGCAATGAATGGTGCCTGGTAAAAGCTCTCAGGACCTTAGATTCCATGCCTCAGATGCATCACTACAGCCAGGCAGCCATGACATCACTGAAGGGGGGAAAGTAGTGGAACCTGAGTTCTTTCTTGCCTTAATTAAGTCAGTGGCGCTTGTGGATGCTAATAGGAGAGGAGTGGCAGAGACAGGCAGACAATCACCTCAGGCCTTGGCACCCATGTGAGCCCACACAAGACTGTTCACCCCCCATCTCAAAGGGGAGGCATCTTGGTTTGAGGCTCATGCAGCTGGCAGCTCCGTTTGCTTCACATTGCAGCACTAGTTTCCCACTGTGTCTCTCAGGGGTTTGCATCAGTCACTCCATGGGCCAAAACTAGCTTCTGAGGCAGCTTCACCAGCATAGTTGAATACCTGTAAGGTCCCAGAGATGGGGCTGTGCAGAAGTTTCTAACCTTGAAAGAGACAATTTAGATCTCCTCTCAAGATGGCTCCTGGCTAAATCATCCTGGGGGCTCACTAGGAGATGATGTGAATTCCTTTACCAAAGTCAGGCTTCTTTGCAAATTAGAGGCTTCTTATCTACTTAGACATTAAGACTAGAAGGGCCTGGAAACTTTCCAGTAGCTCGCATTGCCAGCATCTGCACTGCTTTCTCTCACCTTTCCCCTGTGGAGGGGAGACCCACACACACACAGTGGCTATGGAGCTGGGGCAACAGGTGATGAATTCTCTTGCCCAGGCCCTTTAATAAGGCTTCCATTTCCCTGCTGTTGAATTCCAGTGGTCTGTGGTCACTCACCTTGGGATGCATCTGTGCACTGTTGCTCTGGTTGTTCATTACGGAGGACCAGGTGAGTGCTTAGTTCTCTACTCAGCCAGCGTTGCAAATGTCTCCATTCTTGAATCTAGCTTTACCCATCTAAGGTAGCATGTTACAGATTTTACCATAACTATGAAAAGAAATCCTTTTCTCTTTGCTTCTGGAAAGTATTTCAAGGGGCTGGTCTGGAGGTAGAGGTGGTAATTTGGGCCAACAAAAAGTAATTAAATTTGGCAGTTATAGTGCTATAACCTGAATGTTGTGTCCCTTCAAAATTCCTGTCTTGAAACCTAACCGTAAAGATGATCTGTTCACTATGAGAGGTTCACTTTCCCGAGTGGAAGTAGTGCCCTTTTAAGGGAGATGGACGGATTGTCTGTGCTTGTCTCCATATAAATACACAGGAAGAAGCATCCTTTTAGAGGCAGAGGAAAATCTCACCAGAAACAGAATCTGTTGGCCCCTTGATCTTGAATTTCGCAGCCTGTAGAACTGTAAGCAATAGATTTCTATGATTACATAGCTAAAGTTGTTTTGTTATAACTTCCCAAATGGACTAAGACAGATGGGTTTTTTTCCATGCCTTTGTTTCATTACACACACACAAAATATAATTCAACTAGACAGTCCTTAATTTGGGAATCCCAAGGGATCTAGTTGTCTATGGAAGTGTGAGAAGGTTTACAATCTGCCTGGATTATAAAGAAAATTGCATATGTGTTTTTGTGTTTACAATCACCTTTAGGATGGGGATCAATACATTAATTGAATCAACAAATTTTTATTAGATATCTAATGTTGGCCTAATGTGTTTATTCTAGGAATATGATGGTGACTTTTATTAGTCTATGTTTGCTGTATATAATGATTATATTCACAGTAGGAGATCGGTACATGTACATAACATATTTCTTTTTTTTCCCCTTTTTCCCCCTTTCCTCTAAGAACTACGAGTTCAAGATTATACTCACAAGCTTTCAAGTTATCCTGCCACAGATTCCAGGATACTGGCAGGTGATATGAAATTCCTAGATCAGAGGTGAAAGACAGTTTATTATTATTCACAATAATAAAATTAGCTAAAGTATAAATATTCACTTCAGTTCCCCAGGCCCGAGTTCCCTCTGGGTGCTACAAAGAGTGCTGGGTAGCCTTTTTATACACAGTGGAGTATATTACAGACTATGAACCCTGAGCTTAGGGAACTTTTATAATGCTCAGTAAACAGGTCTGGCCTTTGCATTATAATATTATCCTGAGCAGTAAGAATGATTGTCTGGAAGACATAATCTCTATCCTCCAAGGCCGTTTCCTATATTAATGTCTTTGAAGGGATAGTCAGGAATAAAGCCAGATACTATTTATGCTAACAAGATTTGCAGTGACTTGAGAGGTTTTGGAAACTTATCTTCCAAGAATGACTCTTAAAAACACACCCTTTACCCTCATGAACTTTTAAAAATCTGGTTTTGCAAACAAATAAAAGGTCAAAAATATAATTATAAATTGTTATCATAATTGAGAAAGAAAAAGAGCAATTAGCTATTAAAAATACAGAAGTATAAATTAGATTAAAGAGGGGCTCAGAGACTTTTAATAAGAGGTACAAAAAGAAGTTAGGCAGTAGAGTTGAGGAGAAGGCATTTTGAAACTCTCTTCTGAGAATTCAGGGATGATTAAAACAGCCACATATTCTATGGTTAGAATGTGTGAAAGAGGGGGTGGATGGGCCCAAACAAATTGCTATCTTCAAAGAGAAATAGGAAAAACACTGACAGGTTTATAATTGAGACATACTGACACATGATTTTCATTTTAAAAGATGGTTATGCTACATGTGCAATGCATGGAAGATCATAATGGCAGGAGGAAATCAGGCAGGAAACTATTAGATGATAGTTGTTTGGTAAGGACAACAACAGTAAAGACAGACATCAGTGATTCCTGGGGTTGTTTTCATGTTTCAACTTTCCATTTTCCATCTTTTTTAAAATAAAGTTTTACTTTTTGATTTTCATTCAGTTTTTCTATTTACTACTGAATTGAAGAATTAACCCAGGAAGGAGGCTAAATCATACTACGATGTGGGATCTACAAATACTTGTACTATTGTTATAAACTCAGCTGTTAACCAATATTTCTAGGTGTAGGTCCAATCTCATATATTTTTGCTTCCTAGTGAGCAAAACTAAGTTTTTTTCATCTTTAAATATATGTTAAATAAATTCATACATGAATGAATAAATGAAAGATCTATCATCAACACAGTTAATTTTCTTGTTTTTCTGAACACACCCAAAATAACACAATGAATCTCCACTTCCAAATTTGGTTCACATATCAAGTCTCATTAATACTACATACAACCTCATCTCCAGGGTTTGAAAGCTTGACTATTGACTCAGTAAGGCTTTCTGAGCAGAACAGGGTTTGCCTCTCCAGCTGTTCCCAGAATGTCTTGAGACAGTGGAGCTTGCATGGGGCTACTGCACAGTGAGGGGTAGGACAGGAGAGAGGGTTTCTGTGTGTGGTTTTACTTTCTGTAGTGGCCAAGGAGGAAGTTCTGGGCTTCCTTACCAGCTTGCACATCATGGGGCAGAAAGGGAAGAGGGAGAGGTGGAGTTTAGAAGTGATCAGTAGTCAAGCATCAAAATAATAGAGTCAGATTATTTATCCTAGTTGTTCACTAGAATGAGACTTAAAACAGGAAAGTAACAAAAATGTTGTGTGCACCTGAGGATAGGAGTATTCACCAAATCTAAATATAATGTCTTTTTTGCCATTAAACTTGTGGTTAACAATGATTACACAGATCAAGTATCTCTCAGTGGCTTACAATAAGTAACCATCTTGCATAAGGAGTTCATCTTGCTAGCTAGATATTAGTTTTCTAATAATGAAATCATGGTCACTAATTCCTAGAACAAAATTATATTTGTATTCAGCCAGGAGACCATCTTATATGTTATTTTCTCATTGTCGGCACTAAGGAAGATTGGTAGAACTTTCAACATAAGCACCAAAGCACTGGACTCAGAAAATTTGCCTCAAGGACAAAGAATCACTCTAGTCACATTTCTTTCCCCAAGCATAATAATCAGAGCAGGCACATTTTAATAGTTCATCTTTTCTAGAAGTGTACGCAGATTTGGCAGAGCTGGAACAAATTGGATATGCCCATCATAATAAACTTAATAAAGGGAAAGAAAAATGAAAGTAAACACTTGGAAAGAAGACAATGTAGAAAATTTTAAAAATTTAGAAATAGAACATATACAGAATTACCCATTGAAAATGGAAACAAAATAATTGGATAGGGCATTTCCTCTAGCACATTTTCATTTCTTTGTGGTCTGAGGATGTGATGGTCATTTACATCCTTGCGGCAATGGGACCATCATAATCTATTATTACTCAGGTGCTGATTAGCTGGCTTGGGAGCCATTCACTCCCATTGCTCCTCTGTCTCTCCCTTTTCACTTCCTGCATTTTGGCCACTTCCCTGAGGATTGCATTTTATTCAGGAGCAAGTGTCTGCAAATGGAATAAAAAAGGAGATGAAATTCAAATGAATTACCTACTAGCATCTCAGCTAAAAGGAGTAATGAGGGTAGAGGATATTATACCTCCTACTACATCAATTTCATTTTTCTGTGCTATTGTCTCAATTGCCACAGGTGATTAATAGCTAGCTGTGTGTAACTGAGCAAAGCCTTTTGTCTGTACAGTTGTACAGTTTGTACGGGCACTCTACAGAGTCATAAATACTAATTTTAGGGATTATGTGATTTTGGAGAGAACAAAGAATGTAAGTGCATAATTACAAAACGTATTGGGTGTTAGATATAGATAACTAAAATAGATACAATTATACAATTATTATAGTAAATTGGTGATTTGCTGATTTTGCAATTAGCATAAATCTAATGAGTACTTATAAATATTAGTATGGAGCTGGGCGTGATGGCACACATCTGTAATTCCAGCACTCCAGAGGCTTAGGCAGGAGAATCACCAAGAGTTCAAGGCCAGCCTGGGCTACATAGTGAGTTCAGGTCCAGCCTGAGCTACAAAGGGAGATCCTGCCTCAAAAAACCAAAAATAAATAAATAAATAGTATGGAAAATACCTTGGCTAGGAGAAATAATATTTTTCTGTTACCATTTTAGGCAAGACTATTAGGATTTGAAAGGTAAGATTAGGTGCTTAGTGGCAATTTCTTAAATATTTAATTTAATGAACTTTACTTCCTTTGCGGTGCACTGAGAACTAAAGTTAAAGTTTTTGAGGTTAAGAAAATGGGTTAGTGTCATAAAATGTGGCCATCTGTGAAGCTTTTTTGACTTGACATTGTTTAATATTTTGGTCTTTTAAAATGTGTAAAAGAGCAATAGGAATTAAAAACTTGGTACTTTTTTTTTTTTTTTTTGTACTGTGGTCTGTGTCCTCCTCAGCTTTGTCTGTTTGAAGTGTGACATTCCTCCACCTTTTCTTTTCTGAGCCTGGAGCAAATGGGCTCACTGTTCTTGTCTTTATCCCGCTGTGTTAATTATTGGTGAGCTAACATTTATGCTGAAGGCCTGACAGCTCCTACATTTTGACATTTCTTAAGTTTTATAATTTCAGCAACTTTTTTCCATGTGGTATCATGTTGTTGCATGTGTCATTGTCCATGGCATCAGCTACATACCACCTTTAAGATCCTGTGTCCTGTGGTGTCCTTGGCTGACCATGCCCTCTTGGCCTCCAGATGCCTAACATTTATATTCATTGTGATCACCAGCTTCTAATAAATAGCCATGCTAAAATATTTGTAAAACTTGAAAGTAAAACACTACCCTTAAAGTCCACAAAATACCTGGTTATCTAAGAAGGAATGAAATTCCACCCTTTTACATCCTTCCAATTCTGTGATCACAGTAAACATAGTTTACTACAGGTTTGAGATATATCATTATGAATTTGGCTGATATAGATGTTATAATTAATTTACATATAATATCTAGTTTCTTAACCTTACTTTATTTTTAACATTTCCTGGGGTTAACACCTCCTTACTGTTTCATTAGCTTTCATAGTCCATTTGGACACAGTGGCTTGTCATTACTGCTATAGACCAGTAGCAAAGGGATGACATACAAATTTATTAGAAATGCAGAATTTTAAATTCTTTAACAGTAAGAGTTTTTAAAGATTGGAGGGAATTTCTTTGCATATTAAAATTTGATAAGAATTAATTTCTCTTCTACTTTTGCTATGCTCCCAAGAAATTGACTATAGTGGTGCCAAGCACTAGACATGAGTCCAAATCAATGTACTTCAATTTCTAACTTTACCACATATTTTCTCCATGACTCTTGGAAAGTTATTTTATCATTTGGTGCTCATTATGCTCAGCTTTAAAATAGATGAACAATTATGACTAGTGTAAAGATTAAACAATATTATATATATAATATATTAAAGAATCTCTGTCACATAGGAAACACACAATAAATAATAACTATTATTATAACATTTCCATTCTTCAGATTCAATGTCATCTTCTTTAATACACCTGAAGTCTCTTTAATGCAAAAATAAAATGCTTTCCCCTTTCATCACTGAGATGAAAGAGACTTTTTGATAAATGATGCTGAGATGACTGAAAAAGATAAAATTATATCCTCCATTCTTCACACACAAAAATAAACTCAGAATGGATCATATATTTAAATGTACAAAAATAAATAAAACATCAGAGGACTGGAAGAAAACATGGGTGAATCACTGTATAGCAGAAGAGTCTGAGAAAATAATACAAAAGATTTATAAGTTGCATACAAAATTTCTTTTAAAAATTGTGCTGCTACATAAATAATTCAACTGCATAAGAAAAAGCCAAAAGGCAACTGACAAACTGGGAGAGAGAATTTGCAACATACATTGTAGACAAATTGCTAATATTTGTAATGTGTGTATACAGGGGTTTTAAAAATTGAGGAGAAAAAGATTACAACTGATAAAAAAAGGAAAAGGCATGAAAAATAATTCTTACAGTATAAATGTTTAAGCTTGAACTTATAAATAAGGAAACGAAAAGGCTAGAACAAATCTTGTGCTATTGGACAGGAAATGGAGGCATTCCTATGAACTTATTATTTTTAAGATAGATAATACACAGGTATTAGATGAGTAGAAAGATGGATAGATATACTGACAGGCATAAAAATAGTTCTAGAAATATGTATATATATATGAAAAATTTAAAATATGTCCAGAACAGTTTGCATATTCTTCCCTTCCATAAAAGAGAGCTCAATTTCCCTTTACTTGAGAGTAGACCGATTACTTATTGCTCTTGAACAGGGTATGGCAGAAGTGACAATGTGGAGCTATGAGAATAGGGCATAAAAGGCATGTGGCATCCTCCTTTCTTATTCTTTCAGACACTTTCTCTGAAGAAACCCTGCTGCCATGGCACGAGAACACTCCAGCAGCCCAGTGCAGAGGTCCATGCACAAGAAGCCAAGGTCTCCTGCCTATAGCCTGCAAGAAATCCGGGCTTTTGGCCAGTAGCAATGTGAATCAACTACCTTGAGAACAGAGCCTCCAGTGCCAGTCGAGCATTCAGTGACTGCAGCTCAGACTGATACTGAGGATAACATCTTGTGAAAACCAGAGTTAGATCCACTTAGCTAAGCCACTACAGGATTTCTGGCCGACAGAAACTATGAGATAATAAATGTATTTTGTCTGAAGTTGCTAAAGTTTGGGATAAGTGGCTACATGATAATCAATAACTAATGCAGATGATGGCATTAGGAAAGGAGTGCTGTCACACCAAAGCCTAAAATCTGGAAATGTTCTGAACCAAGCAGTAGGCTGCAGCTAGAAGGCTGTGGGGTAGAATGTTTGTGAAAACATAGAGAAAAGTGAAAAGAGTGTGGATAGAATCTAAGAGCCTTTGAGGAGGTGCTGGTAAGGGCTTAAAGGAAAGTGAGAAGAATGTTACTGGATACAGGTGAGAAGTGAGTAATCAGATTGTGGTGAAAAGTTCTGTAACCTGTTTATCAGCAGGGGTGTAGAAAATAGATAATGAGTATAAATAGCAGAGGCTATTTCCAAACAAAGAGGTAAAACTTTCACTGATGCCCCCTGTAGTCAATTTTGAGAAAAGAGGGATAAACTGAAGGAGGAAAGGCTTAATAAATTTGAAAAGCCCCAGTCCCTTTACATGCTAAATGACACTAAAGTAAATGTGGGAGAGTGCCTGACAATCAAATCAAGGGCACTGTCAATGATATTTGATCTAAAGATAGAGCTAAGGGTAAGACTCCAAAATCCGTGTTATGACCTTGAAATGAAATAAAGCTGCAGCTACGAAACCGTTCAGTCAAACATAACTCTTCTTAGAAGCGTAGGGTGTTGTCTCTCAGCTGTATTAGCAGAAGTTCAAGGTAAAGAAAGACTAATCTCAAAAAGAGAATAACATGTATAACTTTTGTTTAATAAAGTGGGTATCGGTAAAAGTCATAGAAACCCTATATAGTTTTAGCAGAATTGAATTGGTAGAAATACCACAAGTTTGAAAGACAATTTTACACACCCACACTTGCACATGAAGGTACATGCCTACACAGACACACACAATACGTCCATGATTTATCTATGGTTTCACTTTCTATAGTTTCACTTGTTACTTATGGTCACCCACAGCTCCAAAATGGAAAATTCCTAAGTTTTAAATTACATGTCATTTTGAATAGCATAGTAATATTTTGTGCCATCCTGCTCTGTCCTGCCTGGGTTGTGAATCACCCATAGCATCTTTTCTATTCTTAGCATATCCATGTTACACTATATACACTACTTGTCCTTTGCCACTTAGTAGCCATTCCAATTATGAACTTCACTTCATCTCATCACATAGGCACTGTATCATCTCACAATCATCACAAGATGAAGAAAGGTGAGCACCATACAATAAGATATTTTGAGAATGACAAAGGGAGACAGACAATTTACCAAAATTAGAAAGTGAAAGGAAGAACCACGAATAATTTGCTTATTCTTGTACATGTCAATTTTAGGGACACCTATGCAGTCCAGGCCATTGTGACATAGGAATTAGTGAAACAGGAGTTAAGATTCTATTAGGCAGTAAGGACAGAAGCCCCCAAATGGTCTCAGGAATCCAAAATAGAGGCTGCTAAATCAACAACCTCCAGGATCTTACACAAACATCTGCCCAGTGTCTTGGGGCTGTCAGGGACCTCTATAGAGCATGGTCAGGCAGCCTGTGACTCAAGAGCACATGGGTTTTGCTTGAGCACTGCATGAACACTATATACAATGGACTCTGAAGAGAATGTGTCTCATATACAATAGAGATCATATCATTTGTACAATGGTCTCAGTTCCCCTTTAAGCCCCTTGAAAGCCTCTTGGCAAAGAACTTTCTTGGGTATCCTGTTCAGATTCCTTTCAGGTTAGGGGAAGTTCTCTGTTTCCTTGCCTTTATATCTTTTACTTCCTTGCCTTTGTATCTTTTAAATAAATGTGCTAGCTTTCTACCTCTTCCATCCAAGGTTTCATTCTTCATCACCTTGGAATGCAACACTAGCATTTCAGTTATATATTTGGGGGTTAATCTGTGATTCCAAGAGAAGGTAAGTAAAGTCTACCCTTTCCTACACTCTTTACTTTTACTTGCAGCTTACAGCCCAAGTGCCCATCAACTGGAAACTGGATAAAGAAGATGTGGGTTTTTTTATAAAATGGAGTACTACTCATCCATAAAGAACGAGAAACTAGAGTCATTTATAGCTAAATGGATGCATACTGAGGCCATCTTCTTAAGTGAAATAAATAGGACACACATGTGTAAATACCCAATAGTTTCTCTAGTGTGAGAAACTGAAAGTGTAAATAAGGATGAAAATGATTAAAATGAATAATTGATAATTTGAAGTAGGAAAAGTTCCAAAGGTGGAGGGGTGGTGGGAGGGGAAGGGGAAAGGGAAGAAAGGAAAGGAAAAATTATGAGAAAGAAAAAAAAATGGAAACAAAGTCTATGTAAATAGGGAAGGGTGGAGGGGGTGAAGGGCACATAGGTAATGGGGGAAAATATAAGAACTAAGATACATCATGTTCATGTACAAACACCCAATGATGAATGTAAATGTACTGTATACCTAAAATGTACCAATTAATATATAAATAAAAATAATAATAATAATATCAGGACACCACTGAACAATTAAAAGTGATCAGCATAGTCTCCAATCTGGAAGACTCAGGACAGTCTTCACTGATTTGGTCTGAGCTGATCCCCCTTTAACTTGAGTGGAGGGAATGTTAGCCCAGTCTTGGCTCAGTCGTCCTTCTTTTCAATTTGATTCTTCCATTGGCAAGGGTGCAACCTCTGTCCTTGGTGCTCTTGGCACTTCGTGGCCAATGGTCCTTCATGCCAAGTTAAGAGGGAAGTATATCTCATCTAATCTTAATTGTCTGGTTGCAGTCTTAGAGGCATGAGTTGGACAGTAAAAAGCCATTAGAGCATCAGCTGCTTTAAAGACTCCCATGAAAGCTTAACTCGGTTGTGAAACAGAGCTTTTAAGGTTCTACTAGGCTCAAGAAAGCTTCCACACATCTGCTAGGTCTATGTTTTATGTTTGTTCAACAAACAGATAAAGTGTCTTTGTCATGTAATATTTCCCTACACCCAAAATGGTTTACCTTGGTTGCTTCTGAGTCCTGGGGCTCCTCCCTATAATTCTTTGCCTCCTTTCTGAGTCACATTCTTGTCACTCAAACTCTTCTCTTTCCATCACTTCCAACTGCTAAATTGCTCTTCTATTAGCTGGAATGTCAGATAAACTGATACTTTTGGACAAAAGTTACAGCTATTACTTCTAAGATCCCATGAGCCAATTTACAAAGCTGGATATTTGATGGGAAAAACAGCTCTTAAACAGTATATAGCCTGGCCTTTGGCCCTAATATTTAACAAAGTTAAGGTTAATGCCTTTCTAGGGATACTAGGGTAGTAACAACCCTTCCTGGCAACCTTCAAGAAGTTAAAAATCTATTGGGGCACATCTTGACTAACTGATAAATTTACTTTGGGATTCCAATTTTGATTGGTGTTTTTGTCTAACTGGCATCCTTAGAACATTTCTTTTACATTTGGATTATTCTTAAATTACAATTACAAGGTTAACTTACTGTTCTGCTGCTTTCTGCTTGGGCTAAGATAAGGATGCTACTCAAGGCTATTTGGAATCCTATTGTTAAAACAGTCCTAACTGGAATGCAAAACCTATAAACTCACTTTGAGATGAGAACTACCCCCCCAAAAAGTATACTAAAAGCATTTTAAAATCCATGAAGGTACTAAGCTTGTTACCGAAGAAAATGAGTACATAGAACAAAGGAGGAAATATAAAGAAAGTTATAAGTATGAAGATATATTTTTGGTATGAGAGGACTTCATATGATAAAGTTTTACCCTACCAGGATGGAAAAAAAGAAAGATAGTGGCAAAACTAGGAGGTCCAAGTATGTCAAAAGGTTTGTAGAAGATGAAGCTTATAAAAGAAAAGGTATATGTTTAGGCAAGTCTTTGCTCTTGTTGATTTGGTTGGGCCTAAACTGTTCCTTCTAAACCTTCTTGTTGCTCAAAGGTGTCTAAAGATGACTCTTAAATCATCAATCCTCCTCACCAGTTCCCAACTCCCTTCTCTGATCTAACTATCAGCGATGATCCTTCTTTATTATCTCCTGTGAGTGGGATGCGAGGACCAGGGATGCCACAGCCAAGTAAGATCTGTCTTCTTAGATGGGGATGATGTAAGGAGGTACGGGATGGTGAAACCCTGAGAAACAGATGACCTCCTAAAGCTAGAGGTCGAGATCTCTATTTTCAATCTAGGTTTGCTGGTGAATATGGCCTTAAAAGAATGTTTAAGTGACTAGTTTTCCAAGCTTTGTTGTTGTTGGGACTCTGTCCCATTTTAGCTTTAGCTTCCCTGTAGTACAGAGCAGTGGGTCTAATAGTATATTGATCTTCAGTTTATCTTACAGAGACATATCACTTTCTTTTGGATAAAGGAAATGCAATTTCTGGTCAATAGCAAAGGGCTTCAGGAGAGGGTGAAGAGCATGCTGTTCAGAGGAAATAATCCAGCAGCCTCCACCCATCTCTATCCTAGGTTGCCCTCAGTAGCTACTAGAACCTCACAGTCAGAGAATGCCATGGCTGGGGAATGCTTCAATAGGGAAAGCAAGAGATCCCTTCTCTCCCTTTGATGTTTTTCAGAAAAATGGAAAGCTCGGTCTCAGCTCCCATCACTGCCTTAGAATACATCCTTAAAAACTGGGACTTCTTTGACCCTCAGACCCTGAAAAGTACCATGTAACTTTCTTTACACCCACACCCAGCTCTCATACCCTCTGGAAAATGGAGAAAAATGGAACCAGAGAACCAACCTGGGCAGAATCACTTACAGTGGTCTTGTCCAATTTGACAGTCATCCAGGTGACAGAAACCAAGTCCTAATACATCATTCTCAACTCAAAACCTGGGCATTGCCACCACCGACAGATGAAAAGACTGACCATCATACCTGTGAGCCACTAAAAGACCTCAAACTCCTAAGGAAGAAAAAATCATCTGACTCCTCAAATGATAAATCACGATAAACAGAGATTCTAAATTATCTCCTGTTTGAGCTAGTTGTACTTGTAGATATCCTTACTTTACCTTTTGGGGGGCTCAGTCTGATGTGCTGCTCTTCCTGGGGATGAAATCACATCACATGCTATTGAAGTAGAGGACTAGTCACACACCACATCCCAGTAGCAGGTAGCCCCCACTCTAGGGATAATTCAGTCCCTGGTTTTCCAGTGGGTAATATGGCAGGAACCCTACTTTCTCTCCTTAAATCTCTACAGGGACAGGCCTGGACCCTTGTAGGACCTTTCATACCAGTGTTGGCGCTCTTTCTACTCTGTATTTCCCAACCTTGTTTACTCAGTTTCCTTGTCTGCTTCGTTTCCTGTTATCTAGTCTATTAAACTTCAGATGGTCATACATATCTCCACCACGGAGATCACACCTGACTTCTCTGGTGCATCATTAGACAAGCCCTCTGAAGAAGGCCCCTGGTGGTTAGAGTCACTTTCAGAGGAAGGTATGAGACAAGAATGAGTGAGGTGAGAGTTAAGATTCTATTAGGTGGTAAAGACAAAGGCCCCCAAAAAGGAGTTGGGAAGCCAAAATAGAGGCTGCTGACTCACCACCCACCAGGGATCTTACACAAACATCTGCCAAGTGTGCTGGGTCTGTCAAGGACCTTTTCAGAGCATGATCAGGTAGCCCCTGGCTTGAGGGCACCCTGTATGAGGACTGTGGGAATGCTGCATATATTGGGCCCTTAAAAATATGTAGTCTCCTGTAAGGTAGAGATCATGTCACTTGCACAATGAGCCTTTTAAAAGCCCCTAAACAAAGAGCCTTCTTGGGTATCCTGTACAGGACTCCCTCTAGATTAATGGGAGTTCTATTCCCTTCCTTTTGCTTCCTTACTTTATATCTTTAAAATAAATTTATGAGCATTCTACCTCCTTTGTCCATTGTTTCATTATTCATCACTGTGAGACATGACTCTAGCATTCTGTTACAGTTGGATCTGTGCACCAGAGTTTAGAGAAAAAATTGGAATAATAATATGTAATTTGAGTTATTAATAAATTGATGGAAATTAGAACCATAGCAATGCATGGTGGCACCTACAATTGGAGGTTGGAGAGAAGAAAAGGAGAAAACCATAGAATGCACCACATTTTATTGAATAAAGAGAGGGTATAAGTAGAAGACCAAAAGGAATAACTTGAGCACATGAGGCAGAATTAGGAAAAAGTAAAAGCAGCAAACCATATTGAGAAGATTTCAAGGAAAGCAAAGTGTTCACTGGTATCAAATGCTTCAGACAAATAAAATTAGAACAGACTTTTCTAAAGAGTTTCAGGAGAGTAATAATACCAAAGCCTTGTTGAAATTTAATGAGTAAATGAGCATTGCAGAAGTAGAGGTGGCTGGTGGAAATCATTATTTTAACTGAAAAAGAGAGAATGCTAATAAGAGAAAGGCTTGACTATGCTGCTGACTGTAGGGAAGAAACATTCGACAGAAAACTTAAAAAATGCTGACAGGGAAATCACAGGTGAAAAAAGGGATACAAACCAAGAAAGAAATTGGGATCCAGTGAACAATTTTTGGTAAACAAGGAAGGAAAAGATTGACTTCTGATACTGAACCTTTTAAAGTACGCAGCTAGGATCGATACCAGGTAGAACTGATTTTCTTGAGGGACCAGAATAAAAGTCATTTTCTAAGGAAGAGAGGGATGAAGGATGAAGGCAGGAAAGGGAACTTTACAGGGACTTTAGGGTGTTGGGGTGGCCATTGTTAAGACTGCAAGAAGGAGATTAGGTGTATCCCAAATTGGACAAATGATATTATGGCTCAACTCATTTTAAAAATATATGTTACTTGTGCTACCACTGCCTATCTTTAAAGAAATAATGGGCCTGCTTAAAAGACTCTTAATTTTATTTGAAATTAATAATTATGAGTTTTTATTTATACAAGGTATTTCTCTTTAATTCACTTTTCATCTGACAATTTTATCCAAAAATTTAAAATTTGTGATTTTATATTATTCTCTCATGCCAAGAGTCTGCTTAGACATATTTTTCTCCTTAGAGAGGGTGAGAGTAGGTTTGTCACTTGTATTTTCTGTCCTTTTCATAGTGTGTGCTGTTTACCTGCTGTCGTTTCAGTATAATTAATAGTTAACTATACCACTGAAAGAGGTCAGCTCCAACACTCACAAATGTTTTGATTGTGTTTCATCTTCATATGTATCTGTATCTGTAAAAAAACTCACTAAATCAAATTCTCCAAAATTAATTTAAGCCTTAATTTTCCCATTTTGTCCCATATGGTCTCTTTTCCTCATTTGAGTCTCTTTTGTGCAATAAACATTGACAATTTCCTACCTGCCAAACACTTGACTCACTGCTTACTGAGAGAATGAAAAGGCAGAGAAAAAAGACCCTCCCTCAAAGAGGTCTTAATTTCTTAGGGAAGCTCGATATGTAAACAAATACTTGCAATGCATTTTAAATACATCATTGTATTATTGTCATTTACCTGACTGTGTTATTTCTCCCCAGAGAGTATTTGGCCCTGTAGGCATTTTGCCTACTCATTGTGTATCTGAGAGTGTTCAGTACAGTCTCTGGTCAATGGTAGATACTTAGTAAGTGCTGAAGATTCATATAACATCTCCATTTTACTTTTAAACAGAATTTATTAATATTATTGAACATAATGAGCTTTTTAAACATGTATAATTAACATGGAAGCATATTTGCTCAATCATTATGATTATAAAACTATATTCCTTGTAGGAATAAGTGCTGCAGAATGCACTGGCTCAATTCCTTTAGCACACTTAGTCTGTAGCACATACCTTTTACTCACCCACTCAGGTCACTTGCTTCATACATGGACTTTCCTTTCCCAGAGGCCTCAAATTGCAGATAATTTTCATGTTAGATACTTGAGTCTTCTCAAGTCTTTTATCTGTAGGTCATTAGACCTCTAGTTCTCTGCCAGCTCCATTGATGGAGGCTTCTTTCTCCAATCCCCCCTCTACAGCCTAATCTACTTAGAGCAGCAGGGAGTTCTCCAACAACTGAAGTCATTTCTAGCCTACAGCAGTTAAATGGAAGAATGAACTATAAGGCAGCCTTTTCCATGTCAGTTCTAATTATTATTAAACTTTATACAATTTCAAAGTAACAATACACCTATAATTTAAATAATATTAAAGTATATTTACTGTAAAAATAAAATCTCCACATACTAAAACATTAAAATATTTCAGAAAGACATCAGATGTTTGTGAGAGCAGAATCTTTTCTTCACTCTTGGCTTACAGGCAAAGATTTTCTTAGTGAGCAGCACAGATTCCACATTCTCTCTTATTCACTGTGCTACTATTGAGAGAAAATGACTTTTATTGATAAAGCTGGTGAGAATGAATAAACATGTTTGGTTTAATTCCACCCTCATTTTTCCTCTTTGGGTCCTTCCATCTTTCAGGCACAGGCTGACCGCTAGGAGAGGTTTGGAAAACAGATATTTCCCTACGGGTTTGGTTCTATCCATTTGAGTCTCCTAAGCATCAATTTCCTCCTCGCTGATCTTTATCTTTATGAAAGTATTTTTCCTTCACCATTATTTCTTCAATTACTGAAAGCATTGGCAGTTAAAAAACAAAAACGAACTCTATTATTTCTTAGACTTCTCTTTGGAGACTCTCAACGATAACAATAACCCACCCAATCCAAAACATAAGTCTTATTTCCACATTAATATTTAATATATACTTAAATTCTCTTTTAGGAAAAAAAATTCATGTTTGTACTTTTTTATATATAAGTAAGGCCAATAGAATCATATTATGTATTTTGTTTATCATTGTAAAATATTTATTTACATTGATATTGTACCTTGCACAGCTTTCTATGACAGTCCACATACACTTATTTTATTCTAATTCATTATAGCCACAAAGTACATCATTGTTGTCTAGTGCAGTCCTTAATTAACTCAGTAGGTAAAACTGTATTCGGTTGCTTCCCTAAGTCATGTTGAATAGTCTCAGTCTAAACCAGATGTGACATATTTCATAGAGCAGCACCAAGCTGAATTATGTAATTTATCCATCCCAGCAGCTGGAGGTAGTTTGTGGTATAAAACCCTCTCTTATGCTGCTTCTCTTTCCCCATCCAATTGTATGTGGCAACTTATTTCCAAACATCTCTTTTAATCTATGCTAACTTTTGTAAAGCCATAGTGATATTACTCATAGAAAGATCCCCTTAAAATTATTTTAATCTCTCTCTAAGGGAGATCTGTTTAAGGTGAAATCTAGATCTTATGCAATTTCATATTTCTTATTACAATGAAAAGAACATGATTAATATTCACTTCCTTCAGAAAGAACTTCCAGATTGCTTGACACAGTGTTTCCCCCCTCCTCTGTACTTTTAAGACATCTGTTAATACAGAAACTATTAAAATTTCTAAGAACATTAACAGACCTAATGCAATTGTACTTTATTAATTGCAAGATCTATGTAGATTGGAAAAACTTACAGATTTATCTTGGAAGTGCATTGAGAATTATTCAGAGGACAACATGGATTGTTGGGTTTAGTTTCATGTTACCTATAAGAGTGTCTTCACATCGGATTGTGACAGATTATTTAATAACTTCTGTATAGTCTGTAATGAGATTTTAGTATGGGGATTCAGAGATTATTTTAAAGGGCTATGTACAAATAACAATGATGATAATAGCAGACATTTTATGTCATTTTATAATTTCATTTAATTTTTATTTCCACCCATACATGCTTTATATGAATACTTATCCTATGATCTAGCCTACGAGTTAGATATTATTAATTCTCTTATGCTACAAAAAAGCAAAGCTTAGAGATATTATTGATGCACTAGCAGGTGACATTGTTAAGACAGATGTTCACCTAGGTTCCCCTTTCAAAATTCATACATTTGTGTGGGAGGACAGGACAATGAGCTCCATGTTCATGGAGGAGGATCTCAAGTTCAAGGTCAGTATGAGCAACTTAGCAAGACCCTGTCTCAAAATAAAATAGAAGAAAGGCTGAGACATAGCTTAATAGTAAACCATCCTGGGTTTTGAACCCTAATGCTGAAATTTTTTTAATTTTAGGAAATGTTTAAAAGATTTTAACTCCATTTTCTGTGCTATATCTGATTACTCAGAAGTGTGTGATTTATAAAGCAATACATTTATTTCTTACTCTTCTGGAGGCCAGAACATCCAAGATAGACAGGCCACTTCTGGTGAGGATCTTTGTGCTGGTGAAGACTGCAAAGAGTCTTCTCTCCGCAAAGGTGTGGGACATCATAAGATAAGGCAGAGTAAGCTCGCTAACTTGGGTCTTTACTCCTCTTCTACAGTCAATAAGGTGATCATGGGGCCCCATGCTCCTGATCTGATGACTTCGTCTAATCCTCATTTTCTCCCCAAGATCCCACCTCCAAATATCGCTAAATCGAGACTTTGAGGATTAAGTTTCAGCATGAGTTTGGGAGAGGACAAATACCTAAACCTTAGAAAGCTCTGTGTTTATAAAAAAGAACCTGATATTTAGAACTTTGTGAAATTCCATTTTGGGAGTAGGGGTATCTGCAAAGTATTTCACACAACTCAGCATTGAACAGAAGTTTGTGCTTCTGCTACCAATGCCTAAATAAACTTTACCATCAAAATTTTAAATGTTATCAAACAATGTTTTTAAAAAGGAGATTTTCAGTTAACATTAAAAACATTTTCAGAGTATGGTCATATGTAAGGCACTGGGAATGAAATTTTATAGAAATATTCCTTCTGTAGAATGTAAAAATATATTAGAAAGATGTAGTTATATGCTTTAAAAAAATCTTTGTTTACAACTATGGTGAGACAGAAGCCCAGAAGAAGCTACAGCATTAAGAAAATATTTCACATGGAAAAAATGGAAATAAAGTCTTTCTAAATAGGGAAGGGTGGAGGGGGTGAAGGGAGGGCTGGGAATGGGGAAAAAATAAGAACCAAGATGCATCATGTAAAGGTACAATTCCCAATGAGAAATGTAATTGTGTTGTATACC